>JAHCHA010010573.1:0-14368 GCA_027742795.1 Vigna hirtella
AGAACGATACTTGGTCTTACCAAGTTTATTACTTGAACGATTCGGTCATACTTGCCGATTGTAAAACAAGTTTGTGACATCATATTTTGGTGATCATAAATTTGTCCATCACATGCACAAGCTTCCGTTCATAAAAGAAAGAAAAAAGAATGTTTCTAAAGTGAAGTTTCATGAACGTGGCGGCTGGACACCAGGCAATGTGTCTTATTCCAGCCCCCCTAAAAAATTGTCCTGTAGGTCTTCCCCGTGTGCACTACAGCTCCAGGGTCGTATGCTTTTTAATTTGCTGGTTGCACCTCCTAGCTTGCATGGAAAAAATGAAAGCCACTTCCTCTGCTGGATTCAAACCCCCGTGGACCACCTGCACCTCCCTTCTTCATGCTGGATGTGGGCCTGCAACCAAGCTGCTGGATGCCATTGTTGAAGCTAGAGCGTAACGTGCAGCCGTGGGCTTCATTTCCACTTGTGCACCTCCCGGATGTGTTCCTCATTCACGTTCCTACTGCTTCCAGGCTTCTTCCCGTGAAGCCCTTGCTGGATACACCCCCTATGCTTCCATTGTTGAAGCTGGAGCGTGAAGAAGGGATGAGCTTCTTATGGGCCTCGTTGATGTGTACACCCAAAATTCAATTCGTGCACCTCCCTTGCCGGACCGCTTCTGAACTTCAATTTGCTGGATGGGCCCGCTGCTGCCAGCCTTGCTTTACTGCACGTTGCCAATTCTTCCCAACGCTGGATGAATCAGCCCATCACGCCACTTCCAAGCTGCTGGATGCACCGCATGAAGCTGTTGTGTTGGACCGAGAAAATGAGTGTGGACGTGTGCTGGACTTCCTTCTTCATGCACCACCCTCTTTTGATTGAACATTCTCATGGGCCACCGCATGCTCTCTTTCTTCAAGAATAAATTACCGCATGCACCTCCAAAAACTAAATCCACACCTCCTCTCTCATCTTAGTTTAAAGTAGAATTGATGTGGCATTTTCTTTTGACCTTCAAAATGTCCCAAATATTATCCAACAATTTCCCTACAATTAATAATGCAAATAATTAGCTCAAATAATTCAAATTAATTAAAATAAGAATTTTTGGTCAAATTAAGCACAATTAGCAAAAACGGAAAAATACCGGACATTTAAGCACAATTCCCTTATTAAATCTGGTACAATAAACTAAGTGAAATCAATAAAATATTGACTCATCACCTGCTCAGCAAAAGTGTTTGGAAATTGAAAGCCATAGAAGCGGAAAAAGTCAAGACGAATAAACTTTACCGCCATGATCATCCTTTCTTGCCAAGAATTAACAAAGTCTGCATGTTTGCAAGACGTGGTTGAGAAGAAGAGGAGGCTCCAGCTGTTCTGCGACGATGCCTTCTTGAGTCAGCCATGGAGGAAGAATGGGAAAATGAGATTTTGAGAAGGTGAAGAGAAATGAAGAAGATTTGAGCTCTAGATTTGATTTCAACAGTATTTGGGTGCAAAGGAGTGTCTAATAATCGATTATGGGGGGCTATTTATAAGAAAAATGGAAAAACTAGCCATTTATGGCCGTTTATAGCCGTTATGGGATGCTCCAACGGCTCTATTTTTGAAACTGTCAACGCGATAATCGATTATGGCTCATGATAATCGATTATCAGTTCAATAATTACTGCCCAAAATTACATGATAATCGATTATGCATAATGATAATCGATTATCTGCTCAAGATTTTCCAGAATTGAATTTTATGCATGAATAATCGATTATAACTTAGTGATAATCGATTATGAAGCGTTAAGTTTACGAAAAATGCAAAAATTTGCATAGATTTTGATTCTAAGATATGTCTAACACTCCTAACTCTCTTCTAAGCTCAAAAAATCTATATTTAGGTAGAGCCTTGGTAAAGATATCAGCTAATTGATGTAAAGTATCAACATATTCAATTTGACAATCCCCCTTTTGAATATGATCTCTTAAGAAATGGTGCCTAATTTCTAGATGCTTAGTTCTTGAATGTATTATGGGGTTCTTGGTCAAATTTATCGCACTAGTATTGTCACATTTTAGAGGAATTTTGTCAAGGAAGATATCAAAGTCTTCCAATTGTTGTTTCATCCACAAAATTTGGGCACAACAGTTTCCAGCTGCAATATATTCAACTTCGGTGGTTGACAAAGCTACACATGCTTGTTTCTTTGAGTGCCATGACACTAAAGAACATCCCAAGAAATGACAGGTTCCACTAGTACTTTTTCTATCAATTTTACAGCCACCATCATCTGCATCAGAGTATCCTATTAAACTAGGTGAGGCATCAGAAGGATACCAAAGTCCAAATGAAGTAGTTCCCTTAAGATATTTTAGAATTCTCTTAACTGCAGTCAAATGAGATTCTTTAGGATTGGCTTGGTATCTAGCACATACACAAACACTATGCATAATATCTGGTCTATGATGGACAAATTTATGATCACCAAAATATGATGTCACAAACTTGTTTTACAATCGGCAAGTATGACCGAATCGTTTCAAGTAATAAACTTGGTAAGACCAAGTATCGTTCTCCCAAAGGACTCACGGCCTAGTTTAGTTGTGTGGTTTGTTGATTAGCTAAGACTTAAGGACGAAATAATTGGATTGTATTATGCAAAAGACGAAAATAAACATGTATGCATGAGGTTTTGATCAATGACAAAAGCAAAAGACAAGCACTTTCAATGAAATATATATATGAATATGTTGTTGGGGGTCAATTTCATCTTATCCACTCTCATATATTTTAGGAATTCGACATTCAAGTCATCATTGTTAATGCCACTCTCTAAATTACCTTGTCAAGAAGGCCTATCCCTAATTACGAGTTCATACGATTCCTAGCATTCCTAATAATTAGTTCTTTTAGCACAGGAGCTTAACGACAACCAATATAATATTGGGAGAGATTCCCCGGATCTAGACTTCCCCGTACGTTACCGTATCGACAAAATCAATAATCATGCATTGAATGAGTTAAACAAAGCAAGCATTAAGCAAAGAGGAAAAACCCTAACTAATGATGAAAGAAAGCATAAATCTTAGATTAAGATGCAAGCACAAATTCCATATATGAGAGCTTCAAAAGATTACATTGATTCCCCAACAAACATACAAGGTTTAGTTCACCATATTCATGGTGAACCTAGATGAACAATAATGAAAGAATGAAGGATAAAACCCTAGAAAGGTGAAGAGGTAGCCTGAGCATCCAAGATCCTCCTTCAAAGGGGTGGAAGAGAGAGTGTTTGCTTCGTTTCTGCCAAAGATACCAACCCTAAGACATCTAGGTCTTTAAATAGGACATAAAAATAATAAAAAACGGGTCCAGGCCCAAACAGATCATAAAATCGCATAAAACTGGCCCAAAACTCGTCTGGTTGACTTTTTTCGTATTCTGGTTGACTGGTTGACTTTTCTGGTTGACTGGTTGACTTTTCTGGTTTCTGGTTGACTTTTCAGCATTCCAATCATTCGGTACTTCAATTCTTCTTTCAAATCATTCAATTAGCCTACAAAATCAAGGGAATCTTGCAAAAAACCATTAAATTCACTTTCAACTCTCTTATTCACAAAACTAAATCAAAAATATGAGTTCAAGCTAGTTTCTAAGTCTTAAAGGTTGCTTTTGGTATCAATTTTAAGCATAAAAATAACAGTTTTTCAACTGTTATCAGCATGTTGGGGATTTTTATTCAATTTCTTTTCACTTTCTTTGATTGAGGATGTTGATTTACTTTACTGGAAGCTTGCACACTGTTACATTTCAATTGGCTATTAACTTCATTTAATAGGGGAGTGCTGAACGAGAGAAAAGGAGCCACCACTGTCACGGTTCATTGGCTGCCACGTCCCGGGAAAAGTGAGCTGGAATGATTGAAGCATGAGGTGTCACGGCTGGCTGGGCTGGTGTGCACAAGCAACGGTGATTAATAATCATGGGAGAAGAGACGTTACGGTCTGGATGAAATTTTTACAGCATCTATATTTTGGCTTTTAAATGGAAGCGGGGATTTTATTTTTTTTTTGCTTAGAAAAATGTAGCGCATTAAATTTATGAAGTGGTGTTGTCACGGGTCCAGAGTTTTGGATGGTGGAAGAAACACACGTGTGCTTAGGGAGAAGGGCTCCTGCTGCCATGTCCACGTGAGATGAGCTCCAAGGGTCTTCTTTCAGATTATTTTAAATGCTTGATCTTATACTTAATTTGGTTACAATTTTCATATTGAATACATTCATGAATGTTTGCTAACTTTTAAATCATTTTGTGCTTATTCACCATTTCTTTCAATGCTCATTGTCACACAGAAGTTAATTCTCACTCCTTTAAATTAGTTAAAGTTTTTGCATTGAATGTTTTATGTCTACTGCCGCTTTCCAGACCTTGCGCATTTAATTTCATTTCTCATGC
Organism: Vigna hirtella; assembly: GCA_027742795.1. Taxonomy (NCBI): domain Eukaryota; kingdom Viridiplantae; phylum Streptophyta; class Magnoliopsida; order Fabales; family Fabaceae; genus Vigna; species Vigna hirtella. The sequence goes on from JAHCHA010010573.1 coordinate 4,433, forward strand.
TTGTCACTTTCAATGTTACGTTTTCTGATTTAGCAATTTCAATTTAAGTGAGTCACGCAAGTTTTCTTTGATTTAGTTGTAATGTTAGCTTTAGTGACCAACCATTTTAATTCTTCGTTTCTTTCCGTGTTCACATTTGCATTTTAATTTAGTTCACTTGCATTCTCAAAAAAATCTTTTCAAACCCCTCCTAATGTGTTCGACCTATTACCTGAACCACAATTGGTCCTTGAGAGACGACCTAGGAGTCACTTCCTAGCACTATACTGCATTCTTTTATGCAATCAACTTTTGTGGGAGGTGCGACCCTCTCAACAGCAGGGGTTAACACATCTGTTAGAACAAAAAGGATGCATTTATCCTGATCTTATAAGAGTCTTCTACTTCAACTTGCGCTATCGAGATGGGATAATATCTACTAAGGTCAAGGGAGTACGCATCATTTTAGATGATGACGTATGGACCAATGTTGCTCAACTTCCTATCTGGGATGATGCTGTCAAAGTCCATTTAGGACTTAAAGATTTCAACAGGATGATGACTTTTCAATCCTTCTTGCGTCATCCTGAACAGCAAACCAATAGAAGGCAATTACTGGTTTGAGGTTTTAAAGTTGAAGAAAGGATGATCCACTACTTGATTGTCTGGATTTTATGTCCTAGAGCAACCAACCATGCTCAATGCTCTGAGCAGGATTTACTTCTGTTGTATGGGATTCTAAATCACATACACATCGACTGGCCTGCTCTCATTGCTGACACAATGGTAAAAGCCAAGAAATCCCAATCATATCAATTTCCCTATGCTCTTCTTCTTTCTAGGATTTTAGAATTCAAAGGTGTACCTGTTGAAGGAGAACTCGTTCAAACTATTGAAGTTGGGGGATCAGAAATTGGAGATACTACCTTTCGTCAAATGGGATTCATTACTAGAGGTAAAGTCCTTATTCACAAAGATGATGACCATCCTGATGTAGATGAAGATGATGACATGGACACTCATATGGCTGACCCAGTAAGTGCTGCTGCTCCGTCTGATGCTGGACCATCCAACATACCCTCCTCTTCCTCAACTTCTATGGAAGAACATTTTGCAAGGTTATCTAAACAGTTGGAGGATATGAGTTTTGCACAAAAGACTCACTTTGAGGAGATTTATGAGTGGCAGCGATCTGTTGATGAGTACATGGTTGATCAATTTCTTGATCTTGATGTTCGCCTATCTAACATCAAGGGTCATCTTAATATCCCACCTCCTGAACATTCTCCTAGTCCTGAATTCTAGGTTTTAGGCCTCTAAGTTTGATTGTTATGTTATTTTCTTTATGGTATTTAGTTTCTTAATCTTTATGAATTTCATGTAATTCCTTTCTGTTCTTAATATAATGAGCTTTTATTTTTTGCATATATTCCATTTTTGAGGGGGAGCTCATATTAAGGGGGAGGTTATTACATTATTCTTTTTGCTTTTGATCAAAAAGGGGGAGAAGAAATATAAGGGGAGGATTAAAGAAAAAAAATAGTTTTAATTGTACAGGTACTGCTAACTCTGTGGTTGTCCATTAGTTTATATATGTTGCAGGTAAACCTGAGATGCTTTTAAAAAGAGAGTTTTTGATCATCATCAAAAAGGGGGAGATTGTTACCAATAAGGAGTATTGGTAAAACCTGAAGATGTGTTTTGATGATGCTGCAAAGGAAAAGTATTTTTGCTCTCTATTTCTCTTTTCTCTTCTGTTTCTCCTTCTTCTAACTCAACTATCTCTTCATTAGTACTCTCTACCACCTTGCATTCTTCTCTGGGGTTAACCTCAGTATTAGCCCCAAAATTTTTACCTGGCCTCTCTTCTACCTGCTTAGTAATCTGCCCCATCTGAATCTCCAAATTTTTGATAGCAGCTTCAGTGCTCTTTTGGGTAGACTCAGTTTTCTGTATGAAATTATTAAGAGTTTCTTCCATCCTCATGGACCTTTCATTAAGCATAGAAATCTGCTGCCATAAGGTGGGTTGCTGCTGCTGCTGCTTAAATTGACCAGCTTGCCCAGTTTGTCCTTGACCAATACTTGGGTGTGGTTTCCACCCTTGATTGTGGTTCCCTTGACGGTATTGATTGGTCATGTAGTTTACATCCTCTACGGCTTCTGCTGGAAAGGCACATTGACCATTGATATGGTCGCCTCCACATAATTCACACAACTGAGATTGTACCTGTGCAGCAGTTTTAAACTCTTTAGGCAATTGTGCAAGTGTTTTCGTAAGAGTCTCCAACTGTTGAGTTAGAATTTTATTTTGAGCTAGCAAGGCATCATTTGTCTGTAATTGTAGAACTCCTTTCTATTGCATAGGAGCTCCTCTTTCACTGTTGAGCTCATTATTACTAGTAGCCATATTCTCAATAATTTATGTTGCTTCCTCTGGAGTTTTCCATTTAATGTTTCCTCCTGTTGAGGCATCAAGCATCATCTTGGTTTGTGAACCAAGACCTCCAAGGAAGGTAAGGACTACTTCCACTTCATCGAATCCATGCGTGAGTGTTTTTCGTAGCAAGCTTTTGTATCTATCCCATGCATGTCCCAGTGATTCTTCCATGCCCTGCCTGAATGAAGAAATCTCTTGCTTGCCTTTGTTCACCTTTGATTGTGGGAAGTATTTATTTAGAAACTTTGTTACCACTGCTTCCCACTCTGTGAAACTTCCCTCTGGAAAAGAGTTTAACCAAAGCTTAGCATTGCCTCCTAATGAGAAAGGAAACAAGCTAAGTTTGATCGCTTCATCTGGCACCCCATTGATTTTCACTGTGTTGCAAATCTCATTAAATGTAGTGAGGTGCTCATATGGGCTTTCATGAGATAACCCATTGAATTGATTGCTCTTCACCAGTTGGATCAACGCTGGTTTGACCTCCATGTTAGCTGCATTGACTCTAGGTCTAGCTATACTGTTAAAGTGCTGAGGTCCAGCTGTATTAGTGTAATCAGCAAGAGTTCTTCTGATATTGTTGTTCTTCTGATAATCAATAATCACACAAATTAACCAGTTAAACCACGAGTCCCCGGCAACGGCGCCAAAAACTTGATGACAAATTTATGAACACCGAAATACGGCGCCACAAACTTGTTGAACAATCGGCAAGTATGACCGAATCGTTTCAAGTAATAAACTCGGTAAGACCAAGTATCGTTCTCCCAAAGGACTCACGGCCTAGTTTAGTTATGTGATTCGTTGATTATTTAAGACTTAAGAACGAAATAATTGGAGTTTACTATGCAAAAGACGAAAAAATAAACATGTATGCATGAGGTTGATCAATGGCTAAAACAAAATACAAACACTTTCAATGGAATATATGGATGAGTATGTTGTTGGGGTTTATCAATTTCATCTTATCCACTCTCATATATTTTAGGAATTCAACATTCTTTTCATCATTGTTAATGCCACTCTCTAAATTACCTTGCAAGAAGGCCTATCCCTAATTACGAGTTCATACAATTCCTAGCATTCCTAATAATTAGTTCTTCGAGTGCAGGAGCTTAACGACAACCAATATACTATTGGGAGAAATTCCCCGGATCTAGACTTCCCCGTACGTTCCCGTATCGATAAAATCAATAATCATGCATTGAATGAGTTAAACAAAGCAAGCATTGAGCAAAGAGGAAAAACCCTAACTAATGATGAAAGAAAGCAAAGGTCTTAAATATAAGATATAAACACAAATTCCATATATGAGAGAAGGAAAGATAGAACCCTAGAAAGGTGAAGAGGTAGCCTGAGCATCCAAGATCCTCCTTCAAAGGGGTGGAAGAGAGAGTGTTTGCTTTGTTTCTGCCAAAGATACAAACCCTAGGACGTCCTAAAGCTTATATACTATTCTAAAATTACAGAAAATTTAGGCCCAAGTGATGAGTCAATATTTTATTCACTTCACTTAGTTTATTGTACTAGAATTAATCGGGGAATTGTGCTTAAATGTCCGGTGTTTTCCTAGTTTTCCTAATTGTGCTTAATTTGATCAGAAATTCTTATTTTAATTAATTTGAATGATTTGAGCTAATTATTTGCATTATTAATTGTAGGGAAAATTTTGGAAATATATTTGGGACATTTGGAGGTGAAAAGAAATACCACATCAATTATGTTTTAAAATAAAATGAGAGAGGAGGTGTGGATTTCATTTTATTTAGGGGTGCACATTGAGATGGGCCGAAATTAAGAGCACATGCTGGAATTAATTTTGGAGCTGCATGGAGTGAGTAGAGTCACGGGCTGAATCCAGAAGCAACGTCCAGCACTTGCACGAGAAGCACATGGCCTGCCACGTGGGAGGAGCCAGCCGCCACCCTCATTGGAGTTTTAGTTTTTTGGCTGGAACATTTTGAAAAAGGAAAGCGTGGACACGGCTGGACGTGGGAGGAGCCAGCCGCCACCCTCATTGGAGTTTTAGTTTTTTGGCTGGAACATTTTGAAAAAGGAAAGCGTGGACACGGCTGGACGGGTTTGGTGTGCACACCTGGAAGCTCCAGCCGCCACCCTCACGGAGTCATTTTTATTTTGGCTGGAACGTTTTTTTTATTTTGGGAGAGAAAAAATGTGAACACTGCCACTGTGATTTATTCCGTGAAAAAAAAAATGTTTGCTCATCGCATTTGACATCGTCTGTGTTAGGTTTCAGTCAGCGCTTTTCAATTTCCACTCATTTCTAACTTTGATACTTCTTGGGATATGTACCTTCAATTAATTCAAGATGCAGCTTCCGGCAATCTTAGACCAGAAAACTGGATATATATGTCTTTATCTTTTGCCATGTGTAAATATGAGCTGTAATGCATATACAGTTTATGCGTATATGTTGACAATGCTGCATTCGAGTAGCATAGCTGAGTAATAGTGTAGGTCTTATTTTCAATATCGGTTTTGGTGCCAATGCATTTTCTCGTGAGCTATTGATTGCAATGTTCTTTTACATGTTTGGATATAGAATGTAGTGCGCGGAGGAGTGGAGCTGTCACGGTTTGGATGAGAGAGGAGAAATGCAGCTAATTAAAAGTGTTGTTCGGTGATGGATACATGAGAGAATCACACGTTGGAGTGCTGTTCGGTGATGGAATGAACCGAGGAGAATTAATTAGGCTTCAAAGAAAGGCAAGTCACGGTAATGAAAAAGAAAAGGGAGTTGTCACCGAGAGAAGGAGGAAGAGCAATTGGTGTGCATCATCTTTTAGTTCAATAGTTGATATTTTAATTTGGTTTTGAATTCACTTTTTGCGTTTTTGTCTCAATGCATTTAGATCTGCACTTTGATTTAATTTTGTTCTATTTGAATTTTGTTTGATGGGTTGTTATTATTTGTCGTTGCAATTTCCAATTTTCGTTGCAATTTGATTTTGTTCACTTTCATGCACTTTAATGCTTTCAATTATATTCGGTCGTGTTTTATTTAATTTCCAGTTAATTTAATTTTACCGCAACCAAAAAAAAAAAATCACAAAACCCCCCTTTTTCAGTGTGTGATCTGAGACTGAACCGCAATATTGGTCCTTGAGAGACGACCTAGGAGTCACTTCCTAGTACTATACTGCATTCTTTTATGCACAACTTTTGTGGGAGGTGCGACCCTCTCATCACCAAGCCCATAAGTGTGCCGCTCAGCGATAAGTGCGTGAGTTGGTTTCTTCCCCTCAGCGGCCATTTTGCCCATCAGCGGATCCACCGTGGTCTCTTGAGTGCCGCTCAGCGGCACTTGCGGCTTCTCCTTTTGCACTTTTTGGTGTCTTTTCTGATTCCATCTCTCTCCTTCTTCACTTCTTTCACTAAATTCACCTTAAAACCTGCACAAAACACTGAAATCAAGCATAAACCTGTCCAGCTCTCTTATTTATGAAAATATGAATAAAAGCATGATTTCAAGCTAGTTTCTAAGTGTTAAAGGTTGCTTTTAGTATCAATTTTAAGCATGAAAATAACAGTTTTTCAAATGTTATCAGTATATGATGACTTAAGGCAGGGACCCATCACTAGAAGTATGGCTAGAAGAATTCAAGAAGAGCTTGAAGATATGGACACAACAGGACACGTTCTTTTCCTTCAATTTAAGTGGAATTTGGAGACACCAAGAGAAGGGGTAAAACTGTCCAGTTGATGGTCAAAATTGCTAGTTGCACCACCACTCTTTGCTAAGCACACCACAGCAGCACCTACGCCCCTCAACACCATTAGCTCACATGCTGCTTTAGTTTTAAGCACATTTTTTATAAATCTTTCACATTTTACACATGGGTCATTCCCTTTCTTACTCGTTGCAGCTCCATGGATCACATATAAATTCATGGTAGCCACCCTTGTAAAGATACTTTTGAGAAAACTGATTTTTACTCTGCTGATGCATTTCCAGCACCTAAAACTCTGTCCAAAAGTCATTCCAATGAGCTTCCCTTCTCCATATAGCTTCCTTCCAGTGGAAGGCCGTCTGAGCTAGCTCTCCACCTTCCAAACAGCTCTACAACCATCACTTACGCCACTTATTTTCACCTGCATCTCCGCTGCCATCTCAGGATTACATGTTCCACTGCATTCAATCAATTACACTGGTTGGAGGAAACTCAATCAAGTGGTATTCAGAACCTTGGTTCTGCATCACGCTCCAACTAAGTGTTCTTTCCATTCTATAATGTCATAAACACTTCCTTCGTGTTTTTCTTGAATCTGTGCACTGTTTCATTACTCTCTTCAATTCCATAAGTTTTCATTTACATCGTTTCTTTGTTCCAGGTTTTACTTGATTTTATTTCCATCATTTTAATCGGTTCAATCTTTGTCTTGAGTATTTTAATTTTTGCAATCTTATTCAGTCATGTCCAGTCATGTGTATTTGCTGTAATTTTGTCAAAATTCTTAGTAAGTTTGGTGCCTGGCTGAATCTGCATATCTGGAATGGTTTTTCAATAGATGCACATCACAAGAGTAATGATGAATGAGCTTAGTGCATCTTGAATTCCATCACAGTGCAGTTCCAGTTAATGCAGAATTCAAATCTGTTTTGAATTTGATTTAAAATGTGTTTTCTGAAATGCACCGTGTGAAATTAAAATTGGTGATGTTGGAGTTGCTGTAATGTGATGTGTGCATACCATATGAATAAGGAATTGTCCAAGACAATCAATCTGGTTGCACCATTCTGCAGAATCCATAACTCATTCAAGCAGCTTGACCGAACTGCACCTATCTTTGATTGATGTTTCTGAAGTTTTTCTGATTTTTGAATCTGTCCAGTTTAGAATTCTTTCTGGACATCTCTTAAATGCATTTCTAGAGTCTTGTTTAAGTTTGATTTGCTGTCCTATAGTCATTTTAATTTATTACATATCAGTTTGATTCCTTTGCTAAAAATTGGATGGTGAATTGGCCAAATCTGGTGTGAAAGAGCAACTGCAATAGTAAAATTTTGATTTAAAGGCATTTAGCCTCTGCTCGCAATTTGCACAAGTCATAATTGGTAAAACAAATTTGCTCAAATCATAAAATTAAGAGTCCAAATTCGTTCTTGCAAAATGACCATTCAAACCACCAATTTTTAAGCACCTTTTCTGGTATAGTTGTAGATTTTTTTAATTTGAAAGCTTATTGTGATTGCTGCATCAAAGTTAATTTCAATTTGGTAGCAAAAGCTTGGTTCAAGTGATTATAAAGAAGTGCATCATTGAAAATTAACAATATACTGCATTTTAAAAAGCTGTGTGAACCAGTGGCAAGCAAATTTTAAACTCTGATGCACAATTTTCAACCGTTCTACTAGGCATTTTATCAAACACTTTGCCTAGTTTACATTTGGTTTCAAAATTGATCAAAGCTGCAACTTATCTTTGTTTCTTGCTTTTTAAATCCACTCTAGATCCTTTCCTAAGTTCATTTTGAGTGCCACCAGTCATTGGAAACCGATTAATTGATTGATTTAAGTTGTTTGAAAATCCTACACATAAGCTGTTTGATAAAACTACAGTTGTGCATTCTGGTTTAACAGTTTTCTGGCAGCAGCAGTGTTGATTTTCTGGCTTAATAATTGATTTTTGGTGGTTTGTATGAGCTCTCTGTTGGGTGCAGAACTATCTCAAAACGCACCACAACACTGGTAGCATCTTAGGGAGTGGATTGGAGCAAGGAAAGATCAACATTGGGGCTGATTTTTGGTGCAGCAGGACCACGTTTTTCACTGGTCTGCATGAATTTTGGTGGCTGCAACAGCAGCATATTTTTACTCTGCAGCTGAGAGATTTGCATGAATCACTTCTGATTCATTACTTGTTTGAGAGCAACCAAAGCTGCCACATTAAACTACCTTTGTGTTCTTACAATTTTTTTTGTTGTTTCCATTGTATTGCTTTTTGAATTTTCTTTTCCATTCTTGTAAGTTGGCCATTTCAAGCAAGTGAAGTGGAAGAGCTCATAAGTGTTCTTCCCTCATTTGCTAACTTGACTTAAAGTCTCATCATTTTAAAATTGGTAGACGGTGAGTGTGTCTTAGATCCAAAAATTCTAAGCCTCACCTAGGAGACCTCATCTTAAATTTCTTTTATTTTTGCAAAGTTTCGCATACGAAGTCTTAGAGTCCGGCTTTAGAGTCTAAGGTTTTCTTTCTTTGTGTTTGTTTTGTCTCCATATATTTAGTGAATTTAGAAGTGATTTTGATTTAAAGACTTTTAGTACGTAACTAAGGATATATTTGGCAAGGCAAGACTTGGTACTTAAGCGACCTACAAGGTCCACCTCTCTTACCTGGAATATTGTCCTTAAGTGAACTCTCTTAGTCTTTACTTCAAGAAAAATTTTAAGTTCATAAAATGTCTGGAAGACACTCCCCTAGAATTAATGAGGAGCCTAAAGATCAATTTTGTTTTCAAACTCTTGTCAATCAACTCAAAGAAATTGAAAGGAAAATAGGGCAAGAAAAGATTCAAAGAGAACTACATAGTGCCATGGTTGAAAATGAGTTGAAACTTTTGAGAGAGGAACAAGTCCAAAATAGGGAGAGAAATTATAGTGGAGAGTCCCAATATGAACAAGAGGCCTTAAGAGTAGGAGAATATTATCAGCAACCCTCTTCATCAAGAAGACACAGGCGGGAATTTGAAAATCCTCCTCCTCCTAAGGAAGTTAATGTGGTATTGCCTCATTTTCATGGGAAAGATAATGTTGAGGCTTACCTAGATTGGGAAATGGGTAGAGCAAATTTTTGCTTGCCATCAAGTAGGAGAAGAAAGAAAATTCTCTCTTGCTACCCTAAGTTTTCAAGGGTATGCAATGTACTGGTGGACTGCTACAGTCCAAGAGAGACTAAGACAGCGACTTCCTCCAATAAAATATTGGAATGAGCTTACAAATGCCCTTCGGAAAAGGCACATACCCTCCTACTACAAAAGAGAATTCATGGATAAGCTCCAAAGATTGCAACAACAGTCTATGTCTGTTGAAGAATACAGACAAAAGATGGAGCTATACATGATGAGGGCAGGAATAACAAAGGGCGAGGAAACTACCTTGGCCAAATTTTTGAGTGGGTTGAATCTTGATATCAGGGATAGGGTTGAACTACTACCTTATAGAGATTTGAATGATCTTGTTCAAATGTGTATAAAGGTAGAACAACAAAATTTGTGAAAAGCTTCTGTTAAAAGATTTCAATCCCCCTTTGAACAGAAGATTGTAAAAGATAAAGAACCCCTCAAACCTCTAGCCAATATAGTTGAAAAACCCAAACAGGAATCCTCTTCACACCCTCGCACTAGTGAGATCAAGTGTTTTAAATGTTTGGGTAGGGGTCATATAGCTGCTCAATGTCCTACCAAAAGAGCAATCATTTTAAGAGGTAGTGACATATATAGCAGTGAGAGTGAAACCCCTAGTGAAAGTGAGAATGAGCAAGAAAGAGGTAATGAAGAG
>JAHCHA010010581.1:0-15199 GCA_027742795.1 Vigna hirtella
CTCTCGAGGCTTCATTTCGCTCTAGCCTCTTCTAGCTTCTCCATACTTCAAATCAGGTTATCTTATTCACAGATCTCCAGATCTCTGCTTCCTCTCTATTTTTCGAGTAAAACACCTCTTCCTTAGGTTTCCTTCGATTTCACCGATTGAAACAATATTTTCCACAATTTCCACCGTTCAATCTTCAACTTCAACTGATTAATCGGTTCCATTTCACTTTTCCACCGCTTAATCGGTCCGATTCGCATTTTCCTCCGGTCTCTAGGTTTTCCACCGATTAAACCCTAGATCTTAGGGTTCTTTATGTCCGCCCTCAGTTTTTCCCCTTCAATCTCGCGTTTCCTCTCCATTCCGCTGCGTCGTCTCTCTTCGAGGAAGGCTCGAGGAGTTCGAATTGTGCTCGCACAGCTTCTATCGTCATCTCCTCGGGCGTTCGTCCATCAACTAAAGCATGTGTGCATCTTAACTAAATTCTTTTTGATGAGCTGATTTGAGTATTTACTTGTCTTAAGAAAAGAAGTTTTGAATGTGGTGAACCATTGTATGGATTGGTGGAAGATTGAGTTACATCTTGTTTGCTTGAGGACAAGTAAAGTTCTAAGTTTGGGGTTGTGATAACAGTTGAAAAACTGTTATTTTTACACTTAAATTTGACCTTAAAGACAACCTTTATGACTTAGAAACTAGCTTGGAATCATGTTTTTGTTGAAGTTTTGGAAATAAGAGAGTTGGATAGGTTTTATGCTTGAATTCCTTGTTTTTGCAGGTTTTTGAGATGAATTGAGTGAAAGAAGTAAACGAGCTAGGAGTTGGATTCAAAAAAGGAAGAAAAAGTGCATAAAAAGAAGTTGCCAGTACCACTCAGCGCCATTTACCGCTGAGCAGCACTTTGAAGACCCGCAGTCACCGCTGAGGGGAAAAACTACAGCTTAGGGGCAGAATAGTAGTCACGCGCTTACCGCTCAACGGCATTCTTATGGGCTTGGACTTACTTTTCTATAATCTTTAGAATATTATATAAGGTTTTAGTGAATCTAGGTTAGAGATCTTTGGCTAGAACGAGGTTGAGCCCCTTGGAGGAGGATTTTGGATGCTACAGCTCCTTTCTCACCTTTCTAGGGTTTCATCTAGTTTCACCATGAATATGGTGAACTAAACCTTTGTTGTTGTTGGGGAATCAATGTAAATCCTTTGAAACTCTCATGTATTGAATTTGTTCTTCATGATCTTTTTTAAGATCTTTTTTAATTGTTAGGTTTTTTCGTCTTTGCTTAAAGCATGCATTGTTTAACTCATTCGAGTCATGATTATTGATTTTGTCAATATGGACACATACGGGGAAATCTAGATCTGGGGAATCTCTCCCAATAGTAGTATAAACCTAGACATAGGAGTATGATGGTTGGTGGCCTTTAACCTTCCGTATTGTGTAATGCATGAGTAATTGCTAGGGAGACAAGACATTGTAAACTAGTGATTATGATTAGGCTTTCTTCGCCGAGACATCGAGTTTAAGGTAATTTAGAAAGTGGCATTAACAATTAATGAAGAAAGATGAATTCATGATTACATGAGAGTGGATAGGATGAAATTGATAAACGCCAACAACATATTCATTCATATATTTCAAACCATGTGTTTTGTTTCTTCTTGCCCATTGATCAACACATGCATTCATATTTACTTTTCAGTTACAAGAATTTGGTTACAAGTCTTAGATAATCAACCAATCACATAACTGTCTAGGCCGTGAGTCCTTTGGAAGAACGATACTTGGTCTTACCAGTTTTATTACTTGATACGATTCGGTTACACTTGCTGAGGGTTTAACATTTCACAATGTCTATGGTGAACTAAACTTTCATTGTTGTTGGGGAACCGGTTATCACTACAATAGAGTTAATTCAAGCAAGTACATTACCCTATACTACAACCACAACAAAACAATAAAAACAAAAGCAAAATATAGTTCAACAATGAAAACCATAAAAACAATAAACATAAAAATAAAAGAAATATTGTTCTAGAAACAAAATAAAATCCAGCAGTAGATGCTCTCATCTCTGCCATCAGAAGCAGCATATAACCTAAAAACTTTTAAACACACAAAGAAAAATCAAATCCACACCACACAAATAATCAAAATAAATAATTAAAAAAAAATCAGAAATTGGGTTGCCTCCTAGTAAGTGCTTCTTTAATGTCACCAGCTTGACCCAGTCTTCATCATCATAACATTCATCCGTAGATGTTGTTAGTAACATCCATTAGTAGATGTCTAATCACATAGCATCCATCAGTAGATGCTAATATTTCTTATCTTCATTGGTATCCCTCAATAGACACCAGTCTTTCTCATCTTCATTAGCATCCATCAGTAGATGCCTAATCACCTAACATACATCAATAGATGTCTAGTCACCGTCCTCTTCCATAGAAACATCCATCAGTAGATGTTGTCATTCATCATGCTCATCATAGCAACATCCATCAATAGATGTTGTAGAAGCATCCATCAGTAGATGTTATCTAACATCCATTAATAGATGTTATCCTTTACTGTAAAACAAACTCAAATCCAAATCACACAAATAAAAAATTAAAAAGAAAAAACAAAAATAAAAAAAAATAAAAAAAAATAAGAGATAAAAAATTCAGAGATTGGGTTGCCTCCTAGCAAGTGTATCTTTAACGTCACTAGCTTGACCCACTGCAATTGCCCTGCGCCTCAATTGTTCCCTTTTCTGGATATTTTTTTCTTTTTGTTGAATTTTTTTAGGAATTTAATATAACCAGGAACCTGTTGTAGTGTCCCAATCATAGGAATTTTAATCTCCAATTTCTTGAAGATTTTCATGAAAAGCTCAAAATGTTTTTCCTTTTCCTTCCTATGATACTTCTTTGGGTGAGGAAGGGTTTTTTTGTATGATTCTTTCCTTTTTCCCTCATCCTCCTTCTCTCCCTTTTTCTTTTCTTCCCTCTCTCTTTTCTTTTGTTTTCTCTCGCTCTCTTCTTTTTCTTTCCTCTACATCTTTCTCTTTTTCACTCAAACTTTCTTCTTCTTTTCTCTCTATTTTTCTCTCATCTAAAACCCCACTTTCAATAACAACAGTTGTGCACTCCTCTCTAGGGTTCATGTTGTCCTTAAGATAATCCAACTTCTGAATTATGAACCTACATTGCGCCTCCATCCTTCTGCATGTTGCTTGAGTGTCATTATGATGAGACTCAGACATCTGTATGAATTGTTGAAGCGTGTCAACCATCTTAGCCCATCTTTCTGATATAGAGGGTAGTTGCTGCCATTGTTGTTGTGGTTCTCTATAAAATTGTCCGGCAACATGCCCAAATTGACTTTGATCCATGCTTGAGTAAGGTTCCCACCAGTGGTTGAAATTACCTTGGTGGAATTGAGTGCCCATATAATTAATTTCTTGTCCGAATTGCATCCTGCAAGCATTAGACACAAAACCCTAGAAAACACTGTTAGCATAAAAACAAAACTTAAAATTTAAATGACACAAAACAAAAATTAAAAATAAAAATGAAAATAAGAAAGAAGAAAAAATAAATAAATAAAAATAAGGTCGAAATTAATCAAGAATCACACAAATAGAATAGCTTAAATCGTGAGTCCCCGGCAACGGCGCCAAAAACTTGTTGATCGATTAACAAGTGTACCAAATCGCACAAGTAATATAAAATGGTAAGACCAAGTATCATGTCCCAGAGGACTCTCGGCACTAAACAATTGTGTGATAACTCGATTAATTAAGACTTAGAAGAAACGAGACCATTGGTTTAAGATGCAAAGACAGAAAATTAAATATGAATGCAAATTGATCAATAGTAGAGTAACACAAAGATGAACGGATGTTGTTTAATATGAGATGAAAATGTTGTTAGGGTTTGATTTCACCAAGTTTACTCTCATGTATATAAGAATTCTTCTTTTTACATTAATGTTAACGTCACTTACTAAATTACTTAGAACCCGATCCCTCGGCGTAATAAGCCTGCCTTAATTCTTAGTTCGTGCAATTCCTAGCGTTCCTAGAAAAGTAAGCCTGAAGATCAAGAGCTTAAGACGACCAAGTACTCATACCCTCATCCCTGAGAAATATTACCCTTGGGAGAATTCAACAAGAACCTGAATTGTAAGGAACCTCCCGACACTCATGCAACTCATAAGTCATGCTACTAAATTAGTTGAATAGAGCAAACATTGAAACAGATGAATTCCCTAACAATTAATGAAAAAGCATATAAATTAAGAATCAATTCAAATACATGAGAGTTCACAAGGTTACATTATCCCCCAACAACAAATAGAGTTTAGTTCCCCATAGATATTAACACTCGGCAAGTGTACCGAATCGTATCAAGTAATAATAAAATGGTAAGACCATGTATCGTTTCCCAAAGGACACACGGCCTTAACAGTTATGTGATTTGTTGGTTAAATTGGACTTGTAAACGAAATCTTGTACGTTTAGTTGCAAATACTGAAAAATAAATATGAATGCATGTGTTGATCAATTGGATCGAAAGAAGCAAAAGAGATTGATGTAAAATATGGAATGATGATGTTGTTGGGGTTTCCGATTCATCCTATCCACTCTCATGTATTCAAGAATTCATCTTTCTTCATTAATGTTAATGCCACTTTCTAATTTACCTTAAACCCGATGTCTCGGTGAAGAAAGCCTACTCCTAGTCACTAGTTTACAATGTCTTGTCTCCCTAGCAATTATTCATGCATTACATTCACACAGAAGCTTAAAGGCAACCAATCCTCCTATCCCTCTGTCTAGGTAATATTGCTCTTGGGAGAATTTCCTCAGTTCTAGATGTACTTATATGTGTCCATACAAATAAAATCAATGATCATGCAATTTAATGACTTAAACAAAGAATGCATAGAGTATAGAAGAAAAACTTTAACAATTTATGAAAGAAAGCATATAAATTAAAGAATCAATTCAATACATGAGAGTTTCAAAGGATTACATCGGTTCCCTAACAACAATGAAAGTTTAGTTCACCATAGACATGATGAAACTAGATCAAAAATAATGAAATAATGAAAGATAGAACCCTAGAAGTTGAAGAATAGAGCTTGAGCATCCAAAATCCTCCTCCAAGGGGTAAAGATAGTGTGATTTTTCCTCTTTCTGTCCAAAGATACTAACCCTAATTCGACTAAAACCTATATAAGGTTTCCTAAAAATTACAGAAAATAGGCCCTAGCCCGAATAAATGGCGCTTAGCGGCACTTTTGCCACTCAGCGGTAAGTGCAGGTCTTCAGAATTGACGCTCAGCTGCAGTTTTGGCCCTCAGCGGTGAGTGCGGGACTTCAGAATGCCGCTCAGTGGTAGAATTACGCTCAGCGGTAGAATTACACGCAGTGGTGACTGCGACTCGTCTTTTAAGCACTTTCACTTTCTTTTTTTGAGTCCAGCTCCTTACTACTTCAACTTCTTTCATCTAATTCATCTCAATTCCTGAAAAAATAAGGAAAACCAAGCATAAAACCCATCCAACTCTCTTATTTCCAAAACATAATCAAAAGCATGATTCTAAGCTAGTCTCTAAGTCATAAAGGTTTTTTTTCATGTCAAAATTAAGTATGAAAATAACATTTTTTCAACTATTATCAATAGACATGGAGAAACTAGACGAATAATGAAAAAACATGAGATAGTGAAACCCTAAATGTAAAAGAGGAAGCTCCCGCCTCCAGATTCGCCTTTAGAGAGTAGAAGAGTGTGCTATTGTGTTGCTTCAGCCAGAGATACAAAACCTAGAGCACCTTGGTCCTTTAAATAAAGTCGAAAAAGAGTAGAAATAGGGCCCGGTCCAAAAGAGTCGAAACAGAGCAAAAACTGGGCCAGATCTGCGAGGCACGACGCTCAGGCGCCCCATTTAGGGCGCCCATGCGGTGGACGGTCCTCATGTAGGGCTTGAGCCTTCAATTGGATGCCCCGGCTTGGGGGTCTGTCGCTTAGGCGGCCTAGAAGGGCGCCTGGGCGGTGGACGTCATTTTTCCGAGGCTCAAGCCTCTAGATAGGGCACCCAAGCTTCATGCAGTTCCTCCTTTTGGTGCTTTTCTAGGCCTTTCTGAGCTCTAACTCCTTAGCACTTCTTCTCTGCTTTTTGCATTCTCTCATTACCTATCAAAACAAGGGAAATTAGTCATAAAATCATCAAATTCAACCTCAACTCTCTTATTCACAGAACTTAATGAAAAAGCATGAGTCCAAGCAAGTTTCTAAGTGAAAAAGCATGTATTTAGTATCAAAACTTCATCACAAATAACAATATTTTCAAATGTTAACAGGCGCCGTTGCCAGGGACTCGGGGTGTAAACTATACCTTTTTGTGATTTTAACTGATTAGACTTTATCTTTAATTTTATCTTTTTACCCTTTTATCTTTTATGTTTATCTTTTTATCTTTAGTTTTTATTTTATCTTTAATTTTATCTTTTTTATCTATTAGTGCTAATTGGGTGCCCTAGTGTTTTGTTCTCTAGTGCATGCAAGGTACAATTCGAACTAGAAGTACAAAAGTCTCTGAACCTCTTCTTGCAGGTTTGGACAATAGCAGAAGAAAAAGAAGGAACAGGACGTCCAAAGAACTTTTCCCTTCTCCTGAGACTCTTTTACAACCTTCACCTCAAATATGTGACCAAGAAACAGAAAATATGGTTGAAGAGCATAATGGTAGACGTACCTTGGCAGACTATGGAACAATTATTGGCCCTCATCATTAATAGCATTGCACGCCCGAGGGTTACTGTTGCAAATATGGAGATAAAGCCTGCTTTGATTCAATTGGTGAAGACCAACCAATTCAATGGATTAACACATGAAAATCCATATGAGCATCTAACCATATTTAATGAGATATGCAATACTGTGAAGATCAATGGTGTGTCAGATGAAGCTATTAGATTGAGATTGTTGCCTTTCTCTTTGGGAGGCAATGCTAAGATGTGGTTGAACTCTTTTCCAGAGAATAGCTTTACTGAGTGGGAAGCCGTGGTTGCAAAGTTTTTGAACAAATACTTCCACAGTCAAAGGTGAACAAAGGCTTGTTGAGAAAGACGCCTACTCATGGTTTTGATGAACCTACAATAGTCATTCTATTCCTTGGAGGTCTAAGCTCGCAGACTAAATCGATGTTAGATGCCTCAGCTGGAGGTAATATCAAGTGCAAGACTCTAGAGGAAGCCTATGAGTATATAGTAAAATATGGCTACATATGATAATGAGATGCATAATGAAAGAACTCAACTTCAACAAAAAGGAGTTCTACAACTACAATCTCAAGATGCTCTGCTGGCACAAAATAAGATTATGACTCAACAACTGAAGACTCTAATGAAGAAAACCTCTCAGTTGCCGGGGACCAAAAATTTTGTTTATCAAGTTTTTTCAAAAACTTGTTAAAATGTCGGTAAGTGTACCGAATCATATCAAGTAATAATAATTGGTAAGACCAAGTATCGTTTCCTAAGAGACTCACGACACTAAACAGTCATGTGATTACTCAACTAGTTAAGACTTTTGAAGAACAATTGAAGGTTTTGTATGCAAAAATAAGAAAGTAAATATGAATGCATTTTTTATCAATTGAAGATAAACACAAAGGTGAATGAATGATATTGAACTTATGAGATGGGTATGTTGTTGGGGTTTACATTTCACCTAGTTTACTCTCATGTATATAAGAATTCATCTTTTTCATGCAATTGTTAACATCACTTTCTAAATTACTTAAACCCTGATCCCTCGGCGAAGAAAGCCTATCCTTAATTACTAGACCACAATCCCTTGCATCCCTAATAATTAATTCTGCATTACGATTAGAAGCTTAAGATGACAAAAACTCATACCCTCATCCTTGAGCGATACTGCTTTTG
This sequence comes from Vigna hirtella, assembly GCA_027742795.1. Taxonomy (NCBI): domain Eukaryota; kingdom Viridiplantae; phylum Streptophyta; class Magnoliopsida; order Fabales; family Fabaceae; genus Vigna; species Vigna hirtella. Next base: position 7,929 of record JAHCHA010010581.1, read on the forward strand.
GGAGAAATTCTCTAGATCGTGGTTTCTAGGTATTCCCCAATAACAACGAAGACCATAAAATCATGCCATGAGTGATCAAAACATAACAAGCATAAAGAAAAGGATAAAATCTATAACAATTGATGAAAGAAGCATATATAATTAAAACCAATTCAAATACATGAGAGTTCACAAGGTTACATCATCCCCCAACAACAAATTGAATTTAGTTCCCCCTTGTCATGGAGAAACTAGATGAACAATGGAATGACAATGCAAGAAAAACCCTAAAAACTAAAGAGGAGAGCTTCCGCATCCACTTCTACCTCTAGAAAGTTGGAGAAAATATGAATTTGTGTCAATTTTGTCAAAAGATACCCTCTCTAGGTCGAGTAAATCCTTAAATAGGGCTGAATTGGACCATGGGCCAACGTTGACACCGCTCAGCGCCCCTACTTAGGGCGCCCAAGCGAGCTTGCGAGAGGAGTGGCGCTCAGCGTCCCATGGAGGGCGCCCAAGCGTGAATGCAAGGTTCCAGCGCTGAGGGTCCAGAAAAGGGCACCCAAGCATGAGTGTGACCTACTGCAACCTTCTCTTCTAGTGCTCTTTCTGTCCTTTATGAGTTCCATTTTCTTGACAACTTAACTCGTCTTCTAATTCATCCCAATTTCCTAACAAATCAAAGGAATTCAGTGATAAAATCTTCAAGTGTAAATTCATCATCGGTTATTCACAGATAATTGTTCAATTGATTATTATTTAAGTTTCAAATTAATTAAAGTACATTCTTAATTAATTTGAGGGCGATCAATCATTTAACCAAAGTAAATTCTCAATGAAATGCAACACCTTTCTAGATTATTCACAATAAATTCAACCAAAGTACATTCTCAATCAATTTCTATTGTGTTTAATCATGTATATTCTTAAATCTCCTAACCAAGTTAAAAGCTAATCAATCAAAGTAAATTCTCAATTGATTATAGTTGAAATTATTACTACCCATCAAAGCACATTCTCAATTGATAGTAAAAACCATTTAATCATATGAAAGTTCCTAAATTAAATCAAAGTAGATTCTCAATTAAACCTAGAAACCCTAGAACTCATATAATCAATATGCATGTAGATTCAAACAAATTATGATGCAAAAATATTTGTTTTTAATTTGATAAAGAGATAAAAGACATGAAGAGAGAACAACTTAAATCAATAATCAAAATAAACAATTCATTAACTCAACCTAACCTCAGAATCCAAAATGGAATTACAGCAGAATAGCCCTAGATGCTTAGCTCTCCATGAATGGAGTTGAATACAAGATGAAAGAAAAGTGAGAGAAGTTGTGAATGAATGAATGAAGTGAAGTCCCTTTTCTGCCTCCCCTGGGTCTCTTTATATAGGGGTTGATTGGGCTTGGACTCTGAATATTCAATTGACAGAATCTTTTATCTTATATCTTCCAAATTACTAAAAGATTTAGATAATTACAACATTATTTGGAAGATATTTTCTGTTGATATTCCCAAATTAAATTAATTCAACAACTGAATTTTACCTTTTAGCTTTTTTGAATTTCCAAAATTACACATAAGCCTTGAAATTTCCTCTATCTACAGTTTAGCCCCAACTGAATTCTCCAAAATTGTACCAGAACACCTGTTTGACCATCCTTGACCAGATTCAAATATGTTGACCAGCTTTGACTCATATGGACGTGGCCAACGAGATCCCGCCACGTGGCAGCCCTAGGGTTTTCTGATGCAAGGAAATTCTCTCTGCCGTCACGCGACCTATGATTGCGCCGTGAATGAGAGAGTGGAGAAAATTCTTGCTCCTGCTTCCGCCGTTGTGGAGAAGAAGCTCTTCTCCTTTTCGGTGCGCGATGGTGATGTGTCTTGAAGGTTGCGGTGGTGCGTGGAGATGGTGATTGGCCGTGGAAGAAGGTGGCGGAGCAGCGCGATTCTCAATCTGTGTTTCTTTGCAGGTTGAATCGTGATTGCTGGGTTTATTCCAGGTCTGGTTTTGATGCAGGTTCTGATGCGGTGATGGAGGAGATTTCATGCCTCGACTTTGGTGGAGAAGCTTTGCTGCGATTTTTGTGGAGACAAAGATGCGAAAGGCGTCGCGAATGGCGGAGGAACTCGCGAATCTAACGGCGGCTCTGGATGGTGATGGTTGCGCGTGAAAAAAGTTGGAGGCGCGGCAGCATGAAGAACTCGCGTCAGGTCTTGCGATGGTGGTCTCGTCGTTAATGGCGCGATGAAGATGGATGTTGAGGCGACTTCAAACTCTTGCGCGAAGGAGAGAGTGCTCTCGCGGTGATCATGGTGATGTTGTTAGCGTCGCATGGTTGCGGCAAGGTGGTGACCGACGTTGATTGTGCATGACGGCGCGATGGCGCAGCGGAAAGGATGGTGGTGACGGTCTTGCGACGGCTAGGGTTTGGATTGGGAATTAGGGTTTCAGTGGGTGAAAGTTGATGATGATGTGGCAGAGGGAGATGATGTGGCAGCATGTGGTTGGCTAAATCTGTGTGTGGAGGATTTGGACATGTGGCATGATCTGGTGAAGTTTGACTAGTTAGTGGTAAGAGGGCTATGGGTAGGAAAATTTAGGGGTGTAGGAGAAAAGGCTTAGTGTTTGGGCTTACTTGTTGGGCCTGTTTTAGAAATAGGAGTGTATGTAGGGAAATTTAGGAGGTGCAGGGGTAAAGTCTGTCTCTTTGGCCCATTTGTATATTATTTTCCAAACAAACTCTAATTTTAGGCCTTGAATTGCCATTTGGACCAATAAAACTTATATTTCAGCTGCACAAATAAATTTAAGAATATCCAAGAATAATTTATGAGCTAAAATTCACCTTTTATGTCTTTTAATTCCCAAACCCAACAATCCCAATCATCACAAATTCACTTAAAATCAACCATTTAAGCACAATTATCATGTCAAAAATGTGGGTATAAATATGCATTCATCACCAATCAAGTTCAACTATGGTGCTCAGATCATCACAACATATAACATATGCAAATTCATGAATGATCAACAGCCAAGCAAAAATGTTATCTTATAATGCACAGAACTATTCCTCTCCAAAGATAGTGTTTCACTCAAGCACTCAAAAGTGTTTCACTCAAACTCAAAGGTGTATAGTGAGGGGACCCTGATGACAAATTTATGAACACCGAAAAACAGCGCCAAAAACTTACTTAACCGTCGGCAAGTGTGACCGAATCGTATCATAAATATGCTATTGGGAGAATTTCCCCAGATCTAGATTTCCCCGTATGTTCCCATATCGACAAAATCAATAATCATGACATCGAATGAGTTAGACAATGCATGCTTTGAGCAAACAAGAAAAACCATAACTCATGATGAAAGAACGCAGGTATCATAAATATGATGTTTAAACACAAAATTCCATATATGAGAGTTTCATAAGATTACATTGATTCCCCAACAACAATACAAAGTTTAGTTCACCATGTTCATGGTGAAACTAGATGAACAATAATGAAAGAATGAAAGATAGAACCCTAGAAGGTTGAGTAGGTAGCCTTAACATCCAAGATCTTCCTCCAAGGGGTGGAAAAGTGAGTGTTTACTTCGTACTCTGCCAAAGATACAAACCCTAGGAAGTCCTAAAGCTTATATATTATTCGAAATATTACAGAAAAGTGGGCCTAAGCCCAAAATAGTGCCGCTCAGCGGTAAGTGCGTGACTTGATTATTCCCCTCAGTGGCATTTTCACCCCTCAGCAGAGCCAACGGGAGTTCATTAGTGCCGCTCAGCGGTAAACTGGCACTGAGCGGTACTTGCGGCTTCTCTTCTTTTGCACTTTTTGAGTTCTTTTCTGATTCCATCTTTATCCTTCTTCACTTCTTTCATCAAATTCACCTTAAAACTTGCATAAAACATTGAAATCAAGCATAAACCTGTCCAGCTCTCTTATTTCCAAAAATATAAACAAAAGCATGATTTCAAGCTAGTTTCTAAGTGTTAAAGGTTGCTTTTAATATCAATTTTAAGCATGAAAATAACAGTTTTTCAACTGTTATCAGACCCTCTTACACTCTATCATCACAATGTCACATGAATCAACTTTTCCTTTCATTTAAATACCATCAAACACACTCATAAGCAAGTTATCATCATAAGGACTGTTTTAGGCTTGTATTGAGGTCGGGCTAAGTAGAAAATTGGTTTTTCAATACAACAAAATTCCTTGAGTTAGGAGAGTGCATAATTCATTCATTCACATTAACAATTAATCTCTCGTTTAATTTTTATGTGAGAAACCAAATTTTCAATTTACTCCCAACTTCACTTTCACTGAGCTTAACTTTTTCTTTCTTCTTTTTAATTATGCTTTTTGTCAATGCTCTTTCATGAATTCCACAAAGTTCTTTCGGTTTCTCACAACCCCAAACTTGAACCATTCTCCATTACCACATACACATACTCTTCTCAACTCAAGGTAAAGATTTCAAAAAGGGTTTTTCAACTTTCAAATTTAGGCTCAAGGTTCAAAGGGTAGTGAAAATATTGCTCTTTGTTAGGTTCACCCATTGGCATTGGCTCTAAAGGAAAAGAAAACATGGCCTTGATCATTTGTAACAAGCAAACAAGTGTTTCAATCACAGAAACTTAGGAAAAATCAATCATGCTTTCAAAGCAATAGCAGTCAATCAATAAAAAAAAAAACCTCTAGATCCCAACCTCTCACAGGTTAACTCAAGTTCCACAGTTTAAGAACATCCTGCCCAACAAATTAATCACAATTGACATCATGCATCAATTTCTAACAATCATGAGCATCCACCTGTCTATAAGACTAGACCATGCATCATCTCAACATCAATTACACAATAAAGCAACACAAGATAACACTTAGTCATCACACACATATTAGCTAAATCATCTAAACATATCTCATTAGGCCAAATACATATTAACCAAATTCAATGTTCATAAATGCATAATACTAAAGCAAAAGAAAGAAAATCCTGTTAGAATAGCATTCATCAGTAGATGCTACTCTCCATATCCAACATCCATCAGTAGATGCTCCTCATCAATTCCAGCATCCATTGGTAGATGATCTCTAGCAGATCAACCCCTGCTGTCATCAGACTCATCATCATTGATGAGTCAATATTTTCTTGACTTCACTTAGCTTATTGTGCTAGATTTAATTAGAGAATTGTGCTTGAATGTCCAGTATTTTCCCATTTTTACTAATTGTGCTTAATTTAACCAGAAATTCTTATTTTAATTAATTTGAATTATTTGAGCTTATTATTTTCATTATTGATTGCAGGGAATATTTTGGAAGTACATTTTGGGACATTTGGAGGACTGCCACATAATTCAATACTCTCCACATAAGCATTTTAGATTTGATTATTGTGTATTTTCAATTTTTTAGACTTTTTGGACCAACTTGTACATTGTGACCAAATTTTGGAAATGGATGTTAGGCCTTCCCTTCAATCTTCATCTTGGAGTGCTGGTCACGGCCTTGAAGTGTGCAGCTGCTTCAAGTTGCTGGCCAAGACATCCTCTTTTCCAAGTCATGGCAGCTGCATGCTTCTCTACTCTCTTCTCTTCTCTTTACGTGAGCTGCAGCTAAAGAAATAGACAAACCGTGAGCTTCCTTCAACGTGCTACTAGATGTGCTTCCATGGTTTATGCTTCTTCTTCTTCAACGAGCATTTCCTCAAAATGAAGTGAATGTGTAGTGTGCTTTAGAATGGAATGCACCGTGAGTGTATATGCTGAAATGAAAAGAAGTTGTTGGATGTGAATATGTGTTTCTTTCCTACGTGATGAGCTTTCAAGAAGTGTGCCCCTCTTTTGTTCCAAGTGTGTTTTGCTACTTTGAAAATGAATTTTTCATGGGGCCTTGTGTATAGAAAAATTGTGGGCTGCACTTGCAAGGTGGTAATTGAATAAAATACACGTGAACTTTGCATGAGTGGTGGTCCCTTGTGTTTTTTCCTTCAAAGGCCAAGAAGCCAATTGAAATCAATCATTTTGCAGCCGTGGCACTCATCTATGCTTGCTAAATTTTTCAATGAGCCAAGGCCGTGAACTTTCAAGAGTGTGGTCCCCTTCATTTTGCTTCTCACTTAACATTATTCCCTTCAATAATTTTGGAGTTCCTCCCACATGGACGTAGGCTTTCAAAGTGGTGGCCCCAACTTTCCATTTTAAATGCTTGCCAAAGAAGAAGCTAATTTTGCAAATGGCCTTTCCTTTTGTGTATATTGCCGTGTGCACTTCATCATGAAATTCCAATGTATTGGCTTGACAAAATGAATGGCCGTGAATGCTTAAGACTTATGGCAGCCACTTTCTTCAAAAGCCGTGACTTGCAACATGGTTTCCAAACCAACCAATATTGCTTCTTGAAATGAGCTATAAAATGTGTCAATATGAGTGTTGAATCCTTGAGTGTTGGGAGGTCTTAGCATCGTCCAATGATCAATTCCAGCCACCACAAGTATCAAACAACAAGCAAACAATGCAAACAAATTAGAAGTCACTCAAACAGTAAGTACTAGACTGACATAGGGGAGTAAAAAAAAATACTGGGAACAACACATAATGAATTTGAACAAAATAAAAACTATACATGAAAATAGACATCTAGACGAAACTATAAAAAAAATTGCATTGAAAACGGATAAGAATTGAACTCGAACGAAGACACACAAGTTGACACAACATTCACGCAGCACTGTGCGAAAATTGAAATGGCTGAGATGCATTGGGCTCAATTGCCATTTCTCATTTAACCTTCAAAATGTTCCAAATTGTATTTCCAAAATTTTCCTTGCAATTACTAATCAGAATAATTAGCTCAGATAATTCAAATTAATCAAAATAAGAATTTCTGATCAAATTAAGCACAATTAGCAAAAACGGAAAAATACTGGACAATTAAGCACAATTCCCTAATTAATTTTAGTACACTAAACTAAGTGAAGTGAAGAAAATATTGACTCATCAAAATAGACCACACTTCGTCTTTTGCACTCCTGGGCAAAATCAAGACGCAAATCAGGGAATGGTTCAAAGGACTTCAAAGGCGTAACACAGATGCAGCATACAGAAAATAAAAAGAATTTACACAGTTCTCAAGAATTCTGGACAGAGAAAAGAAGTAGAAAATGTCCAACACAAATCAAAGAAAGCAGATACTTTGATAACAGTTGAAAAACTGTTATTTTTATGCTTAAAATTGATACTAAAAGCAACCTTTAACACTTAGAAACTAGCT
>JAHCHA010010588.1:0-23271 GCA_027742795.1 Vigna hirtella
CTTGTCTTTTGTTTTTGCCATTGATCAAAACCTCATGCATACATGTTCATTTTCGTCTTTGCATAATACAATCCAATTATTTCGTTCTTAAGACTTAGCTAATCAACAAACCACACAACTAAACTAGGCCGTGAGTCCTTTGGGAGAACGATACTTGGTCTTACCAAGTTTATTACTTGAACGATTCGGTCATACTTGCCGATTGTAAAACAAGTTTGTGACATCATATTTTGGTGATCATAAATTTGTCCATCAAGTTTTTGGCGCCGTTGCCGGGGACTCGTGGTTTAACTGGTTAATTTGTGTGATTATTGATTATCTTTGACTTTAATTTTGAATTTCTGTTTTTATTTGATATGGTTTTATTTTATTTGATTTGATTTTATTTTATTTTATTTGATTTTATTTTATCTTATTTGATTTGATTTGATTTGATTTGATTTGATTTTATTTTATTTTATTTTTATTTTATCTTATTTGATTTTATTTTATTTTATTTTATTTTATTTTATTCTATCTTATTTTATTTTATCTTCTGAATATATATCTTCTCCTATATCTTTTTGTGCTAACAAATATTTTCTAGAGTTTTGTGCCTAATGTTTGCAGGATGCAATTCGAACAAGAATTTAATAGGCACTCAATTCTACTAAGGTAATTTCAATCACTGGTGGGATCTCACTCAAGCATGGATAATGATCAATTTTGGCAAGCTGTCGAACAATTTAAGAATCTACCACCACAACAAAGGCAAAAAAAACCCTCTCTATCGGGAAGAAGGATAACGTTGGAGGAGGCAGTTCAACAGTACATACAGATACCTGATTGTCATCACAAAACCACTCAAGCTGCCGAAGAATTTGATAGGCCACCACCACAACAATGGCAGCAACAACCCTCTCCATTAGTAAATTTGGATGACACCCTTCAACAATTTTTGAAAAATTCCGACTCTACTCAGAAAAGCATTGAAGAATCATGTAAAAGGATGGAGATGCACCTTCGTTTCATTAGTCAAAAATTGAATGTTAAGGTTAATACTGAAGTTAACCTTAAGGAGGAAGGTCAAGCCATTGTCACTGAAAGTGACAAGATTTTTGCTGAGAAAAAAATAGAGAGAGATGAGGGAAAGATAGAGAGAGAAGAAAAAGAAGAGTTGAGTGAGAAAGATAAAGATGATGAAAAAGAAAAAGAAGTGGTTGAGAGAGAAGAGAGGAAGAAAATTTGTGTGAAAATAAAGAAGTTGAGAAGAAAAAGAGAAGGGAAGAAAAAAATAAGAGAAAAGAAAAAGAGAAAATTTGGGGAGAGGAAGCATAAGAAAAAGAAGATGAGAGGAAAGAAGAAGGAATCATATGAAAAATCCCATCCTCATCTAAAGAAGAATCATAGGAAGGAAAAGAAATTTAAGTGCTTTATGGAAATCTTCAAGAAATTGGAGATTAAAGTTCCTATGATTGAGACACTGCAACAGGTTCCTGGTTTGATCAAATTTCTGAAGAAGTTCAGTAGAAAGAAGAAAAAGAAGAAGGAACTTGCGCTTTACTGGGTCAAGCTAATGACGTTAAAAGAGCGCTTGCTGGGAGGCAACCCAGTGGATTTAAAAACTTTTGATTTGGTTTTGTAACTTTTAATTTGTGGACATTATTTTGTAAATATTTTGTTGGATACAGCATCTACTGAAGGATGCTAGGTGGTTAAGTATCTACTGAAGGATACTAAGTTTGTAACACCTACTGATGGGTGTTGGTGAGAAAATTTTGCACCTACTGATGGGTGCTGGTAAGTCTGTAACACCTACTGATGGGTGTTGGTAAGTTTGAAACACCTACTGATGGGTGTTGGTGGATTTTGGGTCAGGCTCGTGACGTTAAACAAGCGCTACCTGAGAGGCAACCCAGTTGATTGATTGTTTTTGTTTGTTTTATTTTAGTTAGGGTTTGCATAAGTATTTTAAACATTGAATTGCAGGGAACCAGTGAGGGGCATGTCTAGGAGGCACGTAGGTTAAGAAAAGAAGGAGCGGCAACTTACCGCTGAGCGGTACTCTCGCAGATGGGCTTTAGTTTCCCCTTAGCGGGACTCGAGCCCATTAGGGTATTTTTATACCCTAAGCTGCGCATTTGCTCATACTTTCAGCTCTTCTCTTCACACACACTCCTACATACCTTTTCCAAGGTTCTCCACATCTTTTCCCTCTTCCCTTTTGAAAAAATCTCCCTTTCACTCACTTTCTCACTAGTTTTCCATCTAAGTTTGGGGTTGGGAGAGAGCATCATTGAAGGGGATGATTTCTTCATTGTGGTTTACTAATGCTTAACAATGTATCTTTTGGTTTTGTGAATTATGTTTGATGCAGGGATGGCCTCCTCATCGGGCAAAAGGAATCAAGACTATAAGATCCAAGAAGAGGAGGATACAGATGATAGCTCAGATTGATGAGGAGCTGAGATAGCATTTACGGATGAATGCTATCATATGCTTATGCTTTTGTTGGTTTAAGTTTTCTAAACTTATTTATTTTTTGTTTTAGATTAGGGTTTTATGTACTCTATTGGAAACCTGGTTTGTTATGATGGTTTGCTATTAACTGTGATTGTGTGATAAGTAATGCTTGATGATGATTAGTGATTGATTGATGTTGAGATAGATGTGCACATAAAATGCTTATACAGGTGATTCACAAGCTTTGTGAACAAATACAGGATCTTATGATTGTCAAATGTGAATGAGCTTATATGTGAGGTTTTGAGCTCCAGAGTTGTTATTGATTGAATGCTATTACTTTGGAAACATGAATGATTTTGCCCAGGTTTTCTATGATTGAATCAATTGCTTGTTTTGCACCATAGGATCAAGGCCGTTTGTTGGAACCCTTTTTATTGGCCAAATTCATAAAGTTAGCCCACTAAAAGAGAACACTTTGTGTTCTATCCTTTGAACCCTTAGCCTTGAACATACACTGAAACCCTTGATTGAAAATCTTTACCTTGTGTTAAGTAGAAGATCTTGTGTGGTATTGTTAAATGTTCAAGTTTGGGGTTGTTGGGAAAACATGAAAAAGGAAAAGCATTGAGCTAAGAGCTAAAAAGTAAGAATATTCAAAGAAGAAGAAAAAAAAAGAAAAGAAAAGAAAAAGAAGCAAAGCTCAATGGAAATGCAAAAGAAAGTTGGGAATGAATAAGAATAATTGTGTTGTTATGATTCTCTTAACTCAAGGATTTTGTGATCCAGAAAAACCAATTTTCTTGTTAGCCCAGCCACATTATAAGCCATTGAAAAGTCCTTGTGATGATGCATGCTTGTGAATGTTTTTGATTGTGGTAAAATGAAAGGCAAAGTTGATTCATGTGACAGTGTGATAGTAGAGTGAATGAGTGATTACCTCTTAAACACTTGTGTGTTGAGTGAAACACTTTACCTAGTGAGGAAATATTCCATGAACACATGAACATCCGTGCTTAATTGATTGATCATTCATGAAAAATAGCATTTGTTGGAATTTAAGTGATTTTGTGAACACCAAAGCATGTGCACATCTTAATTGAACTCTTGGTCATAAGTTGATTGAAGTTTTTACTTGTCTTGAAAAGAGGATTTTTGAATGAGTAAACCATCATACGAATTGGTTGAAGATTGAGTTACATCTTGTTTGCTTGAGGACAAGCAAAGTTCTAAGTTTGGGATTGTGATAACAGTTGAAAAACTGTTATTTTCATGCTTAAAATTGATACTAAAAGCAACCTTTATACTTAGAAACTAGCTTGAAATCATGTTTTTATTCATATTTTCAGGAATAAGAGAGTTGAAAGTGAATTTAATGGTTTTGTGCAAGATTCCCTTTATTTTGTAGGCTAATTGAAGGATTTGAAAGAAGAATTGAAGTACCGAATGATTGGAGTGCTGAAAAGTCAACCAGAAAAGTCAACCAGTCAACCAGAAAAGTCAACCAGTCAACCAAAAAAGTCAACCAGTCAACCAGAATACGAAGCAAACACTCTCTTCTCCACCCCTTTGAAGGAGGATCTTGGATGCTCAGGCTACCCCTTCACCTTTCTAGGGTTTTATCCTTCATTCTTTCATTATTGTTCATCTAGGTTCACCATGAATATGGTGAACTAAAACTTGTATGTTTGTTGGGGAATCAATGTAATCTTTTGAAGCTCTCATATATGGAATTTGTGCTTGCATCTTAATCTAAGATTTATGCTTTCTTTCATCATTAGTTAGGGTTTTTCCTCTTTGCTTAATGCTTGCTTTGTTTAACTCATTCAATGCATGATTATTGATTTTGTCGATACGGGAACGTACGGGGAAGTCTAGATCCGGGAAATCTCTCCCAATATTATATTGGTTGTCGTTAAGCTCCTGCACTTGATGAACTAATTATTAGGAATGCTAGGAATTGTATGAACTCGTAATTAGGGAGAAGCCTTCTTGAAAGGTACTTTAGAGAGTGGCATTAACAATGATGAATTGAATGTTGAATTCCTAAAATATATGAGAGTGGATAAGATGAAATTGACCCCCAACAACATATTCATATATATATTTCATTGAAAGTGCTTGTCTTTTGTTTTTGCCATTGATCAAAACCTCATGCATACATGTTTATTTTCGTCTTTGCATAATACAATCCAATTATTTCGTTCTTAAGTCTTAGCTAATCAACAAACCACACAACTAAACTAGGCCGTGAGTCCTTTGGGAGAACGATACTTGGTCTTACCAAGTTTATTACTTGAACGATTCGGTCATACTTGCCGATTGTAAAACAAGTTTGTGACATCATATTTTGGTGATCATAAATTTGTCCATCACCCGCCGGATTTCCGCCCGTTACTTGGTCGAATGCCTTAGTCTTGAGGATTGTGGACAAAAGGCGTTCGGTATGGTATTGTTATATTTGGTCTGTTTATCTTTAGTATACTGACGTTAAGTTTTCTGAATTGTTTTTTTTCTTCTCAGAGCTCATGACGACTCCTATCCCCCGCCAATCCAACTTTATGGCCGCCCGGAAGAAAACTGGGGCCAGCTCATCGTCGGCTTGGCCAACAAGTGTTCCCAACGTGTCTCGTCCCCCTCCTGCGGGATGTTTGTCTTCGGGCGGCCGCCTTCCCCCTGTGCACATAACTCAGAAGCCGGGGGGCATTCCAGCTGAGCAGGCCATGGGTTCGGGCGCCAAGGCGCCGGGTTCTGATCCCCACTGCGACCTCGCGGCCGTCCACGTAGATCCATCGTCCGAGGCGGCCACCATCTCCGTTGCTCCCTTAATCCGTAAGAGAAAGGATCCTGCTGCTGAGGGGCGCAAGGATAAGGAGGGTTCTTCATCACGATCGGCATCGAAGAAGGCCCGCAAGGGCAAAGACAAAGAGAAGGACCGGGAGAGGGTCCCTCCCGTACCATTACCGGGCGGCATCTTCAGCCCGGCGTTCAATATGAGCGAGCGGACAAGGTTCCACATGAGCTCCTCCCAACGGGCGCTCATTGAACCTCTTTCGGAGTTGGAGTTGACCAACGCCATGCTGGAGATGTCGACTCGGGCGCCCGCGTGGCCTGGTATCTGAAGGAATTTGCCGACCGCCTAGGGGTGGCGGAGATCCGAGCCGAACTGAACGCGGAAAAGAAGAACTCGGCCTCCCTCCAGATGACAATGGAGCAAATGCTCCTAACTCAGGACGATTACGACAAGAAGATCGAGCAGTTGGAGGCCGATCTTGAGAGATCCAAGAAGGAAGCCGCTGAAGGTTTGGCGGCCGCCCGGAACGAACAAGAAAAGCTGGCTGAGGAAGGCCGCCAGCTTAAGGCGGAAGTTGCTCGCCTAAGGGATGCCGAGGCCGAGCGTACCAAAGCGAACCAAGCCCTCACCCTTGACGTTGCCAAGGTCAATGTTAAGATTGCCGAGCTGGAGTCGACGATCGTGTTCGAACACGAGGAAGGCTTCAACAAAGCCCTTCGACAGGTGTCCCTTTTGGCGGGCGTGCAAGATCCGTTCGCCTTTGGCATTGATATCGAGAAGGACGTTTTTTATGGCGTCCTAGTGGACCTGAACGCCGCCGAGGGAGACGAACCTACCGTGGAAGCCGGGGCCGGGGGAGATAATTAGGATTTTTTTTCTCATTTGTTTTTTGATGTGTATTTTGTGGCCGTTCGCCCAACGTCTTGGATTACCCAGAGGTTGGCCGGACGGTCCTTTTGTAAATGTGAGCACGTTTTAGTGCAAGCGATTAATACACAACTTACATTCTCTTTCAATTTCGCATGTGTTTCCTCTTTTGTGCTTTAATCTTCTGGAGGGGGCGTTCCCCTTATAAAATTAATTGAATATCTAATCATGATCCGGCCCAGTTGAGAGTTGTTCTTGGAGGAACCCTCTTGGAGGTTCTTCCTATTCTCCTTTTCGGGCGGACGACAATGTTCATTTTCGGGCCGGATGGTCAAGGTTTGTTTGAACACCGTTTATTGCCCGACCAAGTTGAGAGTGGTTCTCGGTGGAACACTCTTTTTCGCCAACTTGGTCTTTATGAGGCGGACAGTTCCTTGTTTATTGCCCAACCAAGTTGAGAGCGGTTCTCGGTGGAACACTCTTTTTCACCAACTTGGTCTTTATGGGGCGGACAGTCGTTATGCGGCCAAGTTGAGAGTGGTTCCCGGTGGAAAACTCTTCGCCAACTTGGTCTTTATGGAATGAAGTCACATGTGTATGAGAAATGGACATCCTGTCATTTATTCATTGGAAATAACAGTACATAGGTCATTAAATCATGAAAATTAACTAAAATAAAATTTTAGATGATTGGCGTTCCAAGTATTGGGGATTGGACGTCCGTCTGGTCGTTGCAGCCTGTACGCCCCATTTCCTAGCGCTTCAACTATTCGGAACGGCCCCTCCCATGTGCCAGCAAATTTTCCATGTGCTGGGTTTCGGCGGGCTTCCCCAGCTGCTCTCCATACCAAGTCCCCCTCCTGGAAGCTCCTCGGCCGGACCTTGGAGTTGTACTTTCTCTCAACCATGCGCTTGCATGCCTCGGCCCTCAAGGCCGCTCGATCCCGTCGCTCATCCAGGGAATCTAGTTGGATTCTCAGCTCTTGTTCGTTTATTTGCAGGTCTTCAACCTGTCGCCTCAGTGACGGCTCTCCCAGTTCGACCGGCAACATGGCGTCAGTGCCATAGGTTAGGTTAAAGGGTGTTTCCCCTATGGTCCCGTGAGGCGTACACCGATAGGCCCACAGGACTTCGGGTAGCTCGTCCACCCACGCTCCCTTCCTTTCTCCTAACCGTCGCTTCAGCTCAGCGACTACGGTCTTATTCATTGCTTCAGCTTGTCCGTTCGTCTGAGGGTGTTCTACTGAGCTGGTAGTATGCTTGATCCCTAACCCCTTAAAGAATTCGGCGAGTTTTTTGTCGATAAAATGCCGGCCGTTATCCGTGATGATAGAGCGGGGGAGGCCGAAGCGGCAAATCAACCTCCAACAGAACTTCTGAACTTGGGCGGCAGTGATGGTTGCCAAAGGCTCGACTTCTGCCCACTTTGTGAAATAATCCACCGCCACCAGGAGGAACTTCTTCTAGGCTCGGCCAACGGGGAATGGTTCTACAATGTCCATACCCCACTGGGCGAACGACCAGGGGGACGCAATTGTTTGCAAAGCGTGCGGAGGCAAGTGGGTGTTATTGGCGTGCGCTTGGCAATTGATGCATTTTTGGACGAACGTCTTTGTATCCGCCTCCATGGTTGGCCAGTAATATCCTGCTCTTAGCAGCCGGGCTTTTAGCGTTCGCCATCCCGTATGTAGACCACAGATGTCGTTATGTAGCTCGTCCATAACATAGTGCGCCTCCGCCTCCCCCAAGCACTTAAGGAGGGGGGAGGAGAACCCTCTTCGGTATAGGTCGTCCCCCACCAGAACGTAGCGAGCGACCTTCTTGGTGTCGCTCGGTCCTACCGTCCGTCTTTCGTCTTGGCGGGACATGATTTCTTTGATCTCCATCCGCCAATCTCTCCCCCCGTCGGACACTACCGAACACTCCACTGAGGGTTGAAGCAATACTTGTCGGACGACGGTGGTTAACTGTCCCTTTTCTCTTCTCGAACTAAGCTTGGACAGTAGGTCGGCCCTTGTGTTTTGCTCCATGGGGATATGTTGTATGGCGACCTTATCGAACGTCCTTGCTAGCTCCGTTGCCCGATGGAAGTATTGTTGCAGTCGCTCCTCCCGGACTTGGAAGTTGCCATTCATTTGGCCGACCACCAATTCCGAGTCCGTGCGGCAGGTGATCCTTTTCGCCCCCATATCCTTTGCCAGTTCAAGGCCAGCCACCAGGGCTTCGTACTCGGCCTGATTGTTGGAGACTTTGAATTTAAAGATCAGGGAGTGCTCCAGTAAGAATCCATAGGGGCCCTCCAGGACGATGCCGGCTCCGCTGATCGATCTGCCGGACGCTCCATCCACATACAAGTTCCATTCGTCATGGCCGGAAAGGGGTAGCTCGGCCGCGAAGTTTGCTAAGTGCTGGCCCTTGACCGACCCTCTGGGCTCGTAACGCAAACCGAACTCTGACAGCTCCACCGCCCATGCTACCATTCGTCCGGCTAAGTCCGGCTTTCTCAGGATTTTGGAGATAGGGAAGTCGGTTCTGACGACCACCTGATGTTTGAAAGTAAGGGCAGAGTCTGCGGGACGCATTTAACAAGGCCAATGCTACCTTCTCCACCCGTTGATATCGGGTTTCGGCGTCTAGGAGCGTACGGCTCACAAAATAGATCAGTCTCGACTGAGGCCGTTCTTGCATCAATACGGCGTTAATGGCCGTCTCCACACTCTGAGGAAGATGTGCAGATCCCCTCCTGGTACCGGGCGATTCATGACCGGCGGGTTGACCAGGATGGTTTTAACATCCTGAAACGCTCGTTCACACTCATCGTCCCACACCGAGCCGGCCCCTTTCTTCAATTTGCGCAGGACCGGTCTTACCCTCTCGGCCAATTTGGGAATAAACCGCGACAGGGCGGTGAGGCGTCCGATAAGTCGTTGGACCTCTTTAAGGGTGGCCGGACTTTGCATTTGTAGTATAGCCTCGCACTTGTCCGGATTGGCCTCGATTCCCCAGGACGTCAGCATGAACCCCAGGAATTTTCCGGCGGCAACTCCAAATGTACACTTGGCCGGGTTTAAACGCATGCCGAACTTCCTCACTTGGCGAAATACCTCTTCCAGGTCCTTGATGTGACTGTCTTCATCCGAGGAACGGACGACCATGTCGTCCACATATACGTCCAGGCATCGGCCTATCTGCTCTCGGAAGACCCGGTCCATTAAGCGCTGGTATGTCGCCCCTGCGTTCTTTAAACCGAATGGCATTACTTCGTAACAGAAGTTAGCCTTCTCTGTGATGAACGCCGTCTTTTCGACGTCCGGCCCGTACATGGGTATCTGGTTATACCTGGAGTATCCGTCCAGGAAGCTTAACATCCTATGTCCGGAGGCGCCGTCTACCAAAGCATCTATGCTAGGTAGGGGGTGAGAATCCTTCGGGCAGGCTTTGTTTAAATCAGTATAGTCGGTGCACATGCGCCACTTCCCACTTGCTTTCTTCACCATTACCACATTGGCTAACCACGTAGTATAGGTGACTTCTCGGACAAATCCAGCTTCCTTCAACTTTTTCACTTCCTCTTCAACGGCCTTTCGCTTTTCTTCGCCCATCCTTCGCTTCTTCTAAGCGACCAGGCGGGCGTCTTTAAAGAGCGAGAGTTTATGGCACATGACCGCGGGATGGATCCCCGGCATGTCAGCCGTCGTGCAGGCAAATAAGTCCCTGTTCTTCCACAGGAGCGCCCTCAATTCCTTTTCCATCCCAGGGTTCAGCTCCCTGGCGATGACGGTCGTCTGGGTGGGATCCCTTCCTATCAAGACAGGTTGGGTTTCTCCCATCGGTTCCAGGTGGTCCTCCGTGTTTGTCCTGGGGTCGAGGTCTGCCATGGCAACCTCCGAACCGACCGCCCTCCGCTTGATCTGCCGGGTATGCAACTTCAAACCCGCAGCGTAGCACTCCCGGGCCGTCTTCTGGTCCGCCCGGACCGTGCATATGGTTCCCTTCTCGAAGGGGTACTTCATCGTGAGGTGGGGTGTAGATACGATTGCTCCGAACGCGTTCAGGCATGGCCGTCCGAGCAATACATTGTACGAGGTGTTAGCCTCGACCAGTAGATACCGGACCCTCTTCTCCTCGCTAGACCGGCCGGTCCCCAACCTCGTCCTTAATTCCACGTACCCCCGAGTATCGACCCTTTCTCCTGCAAATCCCACGATCTGCCCGTCATAGGGGACAATAAGATCTTCCGAGATGTCCATCTACAGGAAGGTTTTCCAGTAGAGGATGTTGACCGAACTTCCTTGGTCTACCAGAACCTTGCTGACTCCGTCCCGTGATATTTCGGCGATTATGACCATCGGGTCATCCTGGTCGGGGTCAGGCGCGTGGAAATCTTCGTCTAAAAAGGTGATGGGCGGCATGGTGCGACGTGGTTTGTCGACCAAGTGCACAGACTGGAGGGCTCGTATGTGGCGCTTACGAGCGGAGGAGGACGATCCTTCCCCCGCGAATCCTCTAGAGATTGTATTGATGTGCCCCCGCAGGGGGCGCTCTCGGCTTCGGCTGCGGCTTCGGCTGGATCGCCACTTCGAGCGGGGTCGCTCGGTCCTTGAGTTCCTCGGCCTGTCCGAACGGTAAAACGATCGTTGTACGGGTCGTTCTGCCGGTTGTGGAGGACGTTCATCACGGACGTATTTCTTGAGCTTTCCCGCCCGGATGAGTTCCTCTATTTTATCCTTGAGAGTCACACACTCCTCGGTGGTGTGACCCATATTTTTGTGGTAAGCGCAGTGCTTGCTCCCGTCTGCGTCCTTCGGAGTTGGGCGTCTTACCGGCTCTGAGATCAAATCTGCACTTAACGCTTCCCGAAGGATTTTCTCCCTTGGGGCGTTCAGGGGGGTGTACTGTTGGAAACGGGGGCCCCCTTCTTTGCTCTTTATGTTTTGGGCCGGACGGCTTTCCTGCTGAGGCACTGGGCTTCCCACCGTCCGCCCTTTCTCCCCTTATCTCCTGGTTCTCCCTCTTATAAGAGAGCTTCATCTCCTCCACCCTTATTTCATCTGCCGCCCGCTCTCTCAGCTCTTCCATCGTCTTAGGGGCTCGTCTGCAGACGCTATCTTTAAACGGCCCCGGCTTGAGGGCCGGTAGAATGTAGTGAAGGGCGACCAATTCGAAAACGCTATCTTTACCCGCCGGACGGTTTTTTGGTATCTATCCATGAACGCTCGTAGTGTTTCTTCCTTCCCCTGCTTGAGGGTAACCAATTCGAAAACGGTCAAGTCTTGGGTACTATTGGCCGCGAATTGTTTAATGAACAACTGCTTCAGTCCGGCGAAATTCTCTATGGAGTTTGGGGGAAGGGTGTTGAACCATTCCAATGCTTCGTCCTCCAATGAAAGCGAGAACGCTCGGCACCAAATGGCGTCATTGCCTGTTCGGAATGCCATAGCATTCGAGAACATCTTGATGTGGGCCTCGGGGTCCGTCGTCCCATTATACATTTTAAATTGTGGAGCCACAAATTGTTCCGAAATTTGGACATCCATTATGTTTTGGGTGAAGGGAAGTAACAATGTGGATGAGGGCTCCGATTTCACCACCATTCGTCTATCCTCGGCAGCGCTCTCCGCATGTACCGACTTAGCTTTACTCCCCTCTGCTTCGGACTCGGTAGGCCTCCAGGTTTTGTCACATTCAGTACCTTGGGGCGCACGTTCTTCCGCCACTGCTTTACCTTTATCCCTCGCTCACTCCTCTTCTCCATCCTTCCTTCCAATCTCCCGGGCTATCCGGGCTTCACAATCGGCCTTTACTGCCGTCAACTCGTCCTCATGACGCTGCTGCATTTCATCCATTTTCTGTTGTAGAACTCGGATCATCTCAACGGGGTCGTCCATGCTCATGTTTCTCGTGGTCACCATTGGGTTTTTAAAATCACACGGCCCCACGGTGGGCGCCAAATGTTTCGGACTCGGTAGGGCTGTGCTATCTTAAATCTCCAAGTTCTCCTACGGTCTTGCTCCTGTAGCTAATCTTTTCTCTTCAAGTCTTAGTTTCTTTCTCGATCCAGAGGGGTGGAGACCTGCAAAAGATTCTCCGATGCCAAAGTCAGTTTCAGAGCAATGGCTTTTCTTAAGAACAGCAATAAATGTGCATTCAATGTAACCTATCTACCACTCACCGTGGACTTGTATTTATAGTTTTTGCTATGGGCTTGGGATTAGTGAAAAGTTAATCACGGCCCATAACAGCCCAATAGCTTCTAAACTCTACTTACCTTAAACCAAGTTGATTCACCTTAAGCCAAGATGATTAGTAGCATGGCCGGCCGTTGTCACGGGATTTATTCTTTGGGCGGCCGGCCTTGGGACGTGTTAGTTATCTCGTGTGACAAGGGCGTCCGCCCTGTTGCACTCAATCCTCCACATTAGTCAGTGGCGAGGTAATTTCCCAGGTTTCAAGTGTTGGGATGGGCGGACGGTCATTCACTGGTCTTATGACGTAGACACTGAAATGGGCGGACGGTCATTTATCGCTTTGATGACTTGGGCGCTGAAATGGGCGTCCTTCCGTACGGCGCTCGCCCCTTGCTGGTACAACAATAATTTTAAATTGTTAGAGAGAAAAGACATTTCAGTATTGGAATATATATTCTAGGAGCTTGTTAATTTATTTTTGATAGTGAAATTTTTTATATTAAGAAAAAGTAGAATATTTTAGTAAATGGGTTGGGTAAAGTAGATAGGTGGCATAAAAGTTAGACATTTGTAATATAAGGGGGTTGAAACCTACATATCACTTGTCAATTTCAACATTTGAATATAAATGTAAAAAATAATTTTTTATTGGTCAATTAATGATTCACCTGTTTCATTACTAACTTGATACCTTAATTAAGTTCATGACCTAAACGTCAGTTTTTAATTGATTGTGTTTAAGAAAATTATAAAATAAAAAACATGACAAGATGTCTTGCCGTGAGATTCTTAGTGTTATCTTTTAGTAACTTTCATTTATCATTTTATTATAATTTTAGTAAATTTCATTTAACAGCTGAGTGTCAAAAGAATGCATATTAAGAAATTATACCTTTAACACACTTCGGTCATTGATGAGATTGTCTAAAGTTATTGGAGACACATTCATTTCTTTGCTGATAATATTTTTTTTCAGCAGTTATTATATTAATTTTGGCAGACAAAATTAGTCAAACATTGAATTTTTTTCAATAATTCATGAAACAGTAAATTCGATTTCATACCCTATACCTTTTTTGTTTAACTTTTTGTTGTATGTTGATTTATCCACTTTCCGTACAGAACACTGGTCCTAGTTGTTACACTTTCAAAGCACACAAAGAAAATCTATTTTAGATTAGCTAGCAAACCGTGAATTATTAAATAATTAAAATTTCCTAATTATCTCAATAGTAAATCAATATTTAACCATTTTTTTATATTTTTAATATACTAAATATTTCCTTTTTTTCAACAAAAATTGTAGCAATTAATAGTGATAATATGAGAACCGGGGGTTTTTCAACTGTGTGGGGCCCAGCTTATTTAGAACGTTGGACTTAGATTTATTAGACCGTTGCGAACTCAAATATTTTACTCTAACAAAGTGCGGTTTTTGCACCAAACTAGGCAAATATGCCCTCTTTATTACCAAAATAGGCAAATTTTGATTCAAAGTGAAGTCGTGGAGGGCCGAAACGACTTCAATTGAAGAAGTCGTGTCCCCCCTTCACGACTTCACCCTGTTCATTTGACCAGGGTTGAAGTCGTGCACCCCCAACACAACTTTACTTTCTTTTAATTTTTAACTTTTATTAATTTGGTGCGATTCTGCAAAATTCTGCAGAAACGAGCGTACGTCCGAACAGTGCTCGACCAAATCGTGGTCAGCAAAATATAGGTGATGTAAATGGAGCGTACGTACAAATAGTGTTAGGCCAAGTGAGCGTTCGGTTTTGTATTCTCACGTAACGAGCGGTAGGATTCTTCCTTGAATAAAAGTTAGTAATATATTAGACGTTCGTCCAAGCAGTATTCAAGTGAATTGGTGATTTAGGCGTTCGTCCTTAATTTAGTATTCTCATGAAGCAATCTCGAGCGTTCGGTCTTGGTAGATTAATGATTGTGAGCGTTCGTCCTAATTTGGTAGTCTCGGCTGGTGAACCTGAGCGTTCGGTCTTAAATTGGCAGGTTTCAATCTTGAGCTTTCGGTCTTCTTGAAACAGTGATCGTAGGCGTTCGTCTTTAAATTGGTATTCTCAGAGAGTGATCTTTAGCGTTCGGTCTTGGCTCTGTATTAGTATTTTAGGCGTTCGGTCTCAAGTTGGTGTTCTTAGGCTTCAATCTTGAGCGTTCGGTTTTGGTGTAATAGTGATTATAAGCGTTCGTCCTAATTTGGTATTCTCGGATAATGATCCCGAGCGTTCGTCCTAATTTGGTATTCTCGGATAATGAACCCCCCCTACGATTTCAATTTTTTTTATATTTTTTTATTAAAAACGGTATGGTAATCAATTACAACATGTGGTAATCGATTACCATACCCTAAAGTCGTTTTTGGGTGCACGACTTCAACCCTGGTCAAATGAACAGGGTGAAGTCGTGCAGGGGGCACGACTTCTTCAATTGAAGTCGTTTGGGTCCCCCACGACTTCCCCATTTTCATAATTTTGGTTGAATTTGTCCATTTCGGTAATATTAAAGGCAAATATGCCTAGTTTGGTGCAAAAACCAACAAAGCGCTGAAAAGTTCCGATAAGAGGAACAAAAAGGAAATGAGCTTCGTAACGAATGAACACAACATGACAATATCAGAACCTTGCAACGTCTCTCTGCAGCAACACAGAAACCCCACAGTTGACACCATCTCCCTCATCAGTCTCACCTCCGCGCAAATGCAAGGCTTTCTCATGATAGAGTTGGAGAGAGGACCAAGATACCAAAGCATACGCTGAGCTGAGGGAAAGAAAGCTTCGAATGAAAAACATGAGAGAGCAGGAATTTGAAGAAGAGGAAGAGGGTGTGGAAATGGAGGTAGAAGCGAAGGTTTTGACGCCACCGAGGAAGAAACAGGTGAAGTTTCAAGGTGGTGTGGTTTCTGGGAGAAAAGGGTCCTCCTCTCTTGTGGCACAATCTGTTCCTGACTTTTCTGCTGCTTTGAGGAAGGAGAATAGGAAGCCGGTGAATGGTAACGTGTTACCTACTTTGATGGAGTTGACACCTCCTTCGAAGAGTGCGTGTGGTGTTTTGTCGAGTGCAAGAGGGAGTAAGTCAGCGAACGCAGGTGAGAAGAAAAGGGGTGGTGGTGGTGGTGGTGGTGGTGGGGTACTCATGCCGAGGAAGAGCTATGCCAGCATTGATGAACTAAAGAGTTTGTCTTCTGCTACTGCTAATGCCATCAATGGTGAGAGTAGAGTTGGAGGAAGGAATAGCAGAGTGATGACAAGAAAGAGTTTTGTAGGGTACAGACAGCATATTTGAGGAGTGTGGAAACTGGAGTGCAATGAGTTTCCTTCAACCTTTGATTTTCTTTTTTGTAGGTTTGCTGATAGTTGTCTTCACTGTTCATTTATTACTTTTCATTCTTTTTGTAAGTTTCAGTTTGGATTTTTTTTTCTTTTAAATTGGTTTTGGGAGGGAGTTCATTACATTATTATTATTATGTAAGTGTAAAGATTGTATTATCTGTGAGAGTATCCAACTATCCATCACCATGACACTGTTATAGAGAGAATAACTGTTTGTTGGGAAGGATTTTGCCTATTGTGCTTTGGAATATATCAGAATATGCAGCATGGTTTCCCTTAGCTAAACTGATATTAATCATCTCTTACTGAATGTTTATCAGCACTACCAAAAATGGAGCTTTCATAAACTGTTTTATCAACTCTTACTGAATACTTATTTGGTACTTGCTGGTGTATATAAATTGTAAACTTTGTTACTTGAAGATTTTGAATGAAATCTGTTAAAGCAATGAACGATTGTAAGATTTCAAACACATTGCAACCGGTAATGTGTCTTTGTCATCAAAGCATCATTAACTAATATTTGATTTAAGGCTTGGCTATCAATGCATATTTTTGTGTCTAAACTAGGCAAATCACAGCCATATATAATTGAAAAAAAATAAAAACTTGGTCACTGGACATTATTTTGTCCACTAATTCAGAGAGCTCAAAACATGATCCTATTTGTACAAAAAATACACCTTGTTAGATTACATCTCGCCAGAGAAATTATTAGTGAGATGTTGCATGATCAGCTAAATGGAACTTTTTAGAAGGTGATGGAGCCATGAGTGAAACCTACAAGGTCTTCAACAACTTCATCAACCAAAATTTGAAGTATATCCCCATCTATATCAACACCAGCCTCACATGCTTCAATACCAAAGTCAGTCCATTTCCCCAAGGAGTGGCTCATTTCCCATTCTATTATTTCATCAGGTACCATCCCAACCATAGATAACCATTTGTTGATCTCCCTCTTCACCTCTTTGGCCAACATCTCAGCTCTCATGCATAAAGGTAACTTTGTCCATGCCCTGAATCCAGAGTTAAAATAAAGGCTGCAGTTTGATTCTAGATATTCCACAACACAGTCAAGGAGAAAGCCCGTTAGTTCCTTTCTCTGTTTAGAATCCTCACAACTCACATCTGTCCACATGGTATCACTCGTCATGCTCTCAAGATCATCAACGAGATGTAAGCAATTCTTTAATTTTCAATTGAATGAAAAACACACACAGGATCTTGAATTTTCATAATACTCACTATTTTCTCATACACAGTAAAGAAGAACTAACCTGGATCCATTGTGCACTTCTTCCTGTCTTTTCCTGTCAACTGTTCTCTCTCTCTGACTCCACTTTAATGCCTTCTGGATGATATAGAAGTTGTAGGAGGTTTTCTTTTCTCTGTCAGGTTTCTCTTCTTTTCTAAGAACGTTATGTTCTCTATATCTTTTCAGAAACTTAACGTGTCCTCTTTTATGATATTTTAATTAACTTTAATAAAATACCAAAATGCCCTTTTAGAGTGAGAAGAGAGGGATTAATTTTAATAACTCTAAAATAACCCCAATAACTTTAATACCTTATATTCTAATAATCATCACATTAGAATCCTTACATCAAAGTTATACTTTAAATTACATGAACCAATGTAAATTATTAATATAATTTAACATTCTCCCACTTGGTTCATGTGATGACTTGAAGATCTAAAATAAACTTTAAGTGCGCACCATTCATTAGAATTATCAAGTCATCATCCTTATATGAATTGAAATAATCGGATCATGGCGGGCAAAAGTCATGATCGACAAGATTCCTTCCATGTATCACATAATCAAAACAACTCAACATAACTTTAATCAATCTTATAACTTTCATGTCTCTAAAAGAGACCTATCATGTCACCACAATCAATAATACATGTATATAATTTAATGTGGATAACAATAGAATAAAGAGAAACATAACTTTAATTGAATTCACAAGTGTCATGACAGTACAAGCATATAACTATACATATCTATATAGATAGATGACAATATCATGTTAACATTGACTTATCCATAATGCCCATACTTTCAACATGGCCAATAAAAGTTTTGGGCGGTAGTCCTTTAGTTAACGGATCTGCTATCATCAAATCCGTACCAATATGCTCAATCAACACTCTATGTTTCTGCACTTCTTCTTTGACCGACAAGTACTTCAAATCCATGTGTTTAGCACCCTTTGAGTACTTGTCATTTTTAGAGAAGAAGACGGTTGCGGAATTATCACAATAAATCCTTATCGGCCTAGCAATACTGTCAATAATGCCAAGCCTCGATACAAAGTTCCGCAACCACAAAGCATGAACCGTGGCCTCAAAGCATGCCACGAATTCAGCTTCCATGGTGGAAGTAGCAATGACTGATTGTTTTGCACTTTTCCAAGAAATTGCTCCTCCAGCTAATAGATAAACATACCCAAATGTGGATTTTCTTGAATCCACACATCCAGCATAGTCTGATTCCGAATAGCCAATCACTTCGAGATGATTTGACTTTCTATAAGTGAGCATGTATTCTTTGGTACCTTGTAAGTACCTAAGAACTTTCTTTGCAGCTTTCCAGTGATCCATTCCGGGATTACTTTGATATCGGCCTAACATTCTGTCAATACCCAATTTCGTCCGGGTAAATAAAATTCATCACAAAAAAAAAAATAAAAAAAAACATAAAAACACCAAAATGAAAAACACTATTTATTTTACTTTTTGCACCCGCAAATTTTCTTTTAAATACTTAATCCAATGGCCCAAAATAATCTCACTTTTTTACTTCCTCACCACCCATCTTTTCTTATCACACCCCATTCTCCACATCACCATCCACCTCACCCTCCACATCTCATTCCACATCATCTACCTTTTTCATTTATTTTTTCCACATCATTTCCATATTAATTTTATATATCAACTTTTCTAATTTTTCCACTTACTTTTTTTAATTATATCTTCTCCATCAACATTTTTTATTATCCATTTTTCTCCACCCACTTTTTATATTATTTCTTTCACTTATTTTCCACATTACCTTTTACTATTCACTATATTTTATTTCACCTAATTTCTCCACCAACTTTTTATATTATTTCTTTCACTTAATTTCCACACCTAATTTCTCCACCAACCTTTTATATTATTTCTTTCACTTATTTTCCACATTAACTTTTACTATTCACTATATTTTATTTCACCTAATTTCTCCACCAACTTTTTATATTATTTCTTCCACTTAATTTCCACACCTAATTTCTCCACCAACTTTTTATATTATTTCTTCCACTTAATTTCCACACCTAATTTCTCCATCAACTTTTTATATTATTTCTTTCACTTATTTTCCACATTAACTTTTTCTATTCATTTTTTTTTAATTATATTTTATTTCATCTAAATTTTCCACCAACTTATTATATTATTTTTATTCATCAACTTTCTTCATCCTTAACTCTATAAATACCTACATTCCCTTCACTTCACACACACACAATTTACATAATATCCATCTCTTCTCTCTCAAAATCTCTTCATTCCATCCCAAAACTCTACCTCATTTTTCTCTCACATTTTACTATTTCCTAATCCCTCTATACATAGTAAATCCCATACCACATTTCTACTATAAATTCATCTTCTTCACCATCAATCTACCTCTTCTCACAACTTATTACAAGCAAAGTCTTGCTTCATCTTTCAAATCTTCAACAAGGTACACATTTTCTTTTCATTCTATTTATATTCATTTTGATCATTTTTTTTTAGTTTATAAATTTATCCTATTTTCTACCACAATTTTATCCTATGCTTTTTGATATTTTTATGTCATAGATATTTCAACTTCACTCTCTTCTTAATAAAAAATATATAAAAAAAATATATAAAACTTTAAAAAACATGTAATGATATAAATATCGGTGTGAGTACTCGTGCGATCGTATGCATTAGCCTAGTACTCATTACCCAAAATATAAAATAAACAAAAAAAGCCGTGTGAGTGCTCGTGCGATCGTACGCATCAACCTAGTGCTCATAACGCAAAAAAAATATAAAATAAACAAAGAAAGCCGTGTGAGTGCTCGTGCGATCGTACGCATCAGCCTAGTGCTCATTACGCAAAAAAATATAAAATAAACAAAAAAAGTCGTGTGAGTGCTCGTGCGATCGTACGCATCAGCCTAGTGCTCATTACGCAAAAATCTAAATATTACATCAAAATACCAAAAAAAATATAATCTTCAAAAAACTAAAAAATCAACACTTTCAAGCAAACAAACAATTTTTCAGCCAGAACTAAGTGATCCTTGATTCTCTATCAAAAGTGGAGATACGTAGGAGCAAGGCCAGTCCTTGTCAGGTTCACTTTCCCAAAAATCCAAATTTATCCATAATCATTTTCCAAACAAATTTTCTAAACAATTTTCAAACAAATTTTCAAGCAGTTTTCTAAAAGAACTACGTAACCCTGATTTCTCATTCTAAATGAGAATACGTAGGAGCAAGGTCAATCCTTGTCGGGCACAAAAAACTAAAAAATATATTTTGTTTATTTAGAAGTTTTATTTTAGGGGATAGTTAAACATTTTGAAAACCACATCATATTCGCATATTTAGTTAAAGGTACTGCCTTAGGGCAAGCGTTGTAGGGTGCTAACACCTTCCCTACACGTAACCGACTCCCGAACTTAGAATCTCATTTTCGCAGACCATGCCTTATCATTTTATGGTTTTTCCGTAGTTTTCCAGAATAAACTATGGTGGCGACTCCAAATCTCTTTTTTCAAAAACGTTTTTATTCTTCGGACCGTCGTCCCGTCGCGATGCCGGTTGCGACACATTCCAACAGCAAAACTGATATCTGGCCGAGTACAAGTTTGAGCATACATCAAACTCCCAACCACTGACGCATAAGGAATAGACTCCATGGCCTTTCGTTCCAAATCATTCTTGGGACATTACATTTGACTAAACTTGTCTCCTTTCTGAATTGGAACTATTCCAGGAGAACATTTTTCCATTCTGAATCTCTCTAACACTTTATTAATATAGCCTTTTTGAGACAAACTTAACAATCCTTGTGATCTATCACGAAATATTTCTATTCCTATCACATAAGATGCCTCATTCATATCTTTCATTTCAAAGTTGTTAGAGAGAAACTTCTTTACATCATGTAACATACCAATATCATTAGTAGCAAGAAGAATGTCATCAACATATAGAACCAATATTACAAACTTACTCCCACTGATCTTCATATATATACACCGGTCAACGGTGTTCTCTACAAAACCATATGAAGTTATGATATCATTAAATTTTAGATACCATTGACGGGAAGCTTGTTTTAGTCCATATATTGATTTCTTTAATTTACACACTAGATTTTCTTTTCCTGTTGTGGTGAAACCTTCTGGTTGGTCCATATAAACTTCCTCTTCTAAGTCACCATTCAGAAAGGCGGTCTTTACATCCATTTGGTGAAGCTCTAAATCATAATGAGCCACCAAAGCCAAAACAATTCTCAAAGAGTCCTTCTTAGAAACAGGAGAGAAGGTCTCTTTGTAGTCAATGCCTTCCTTTTGAGTGAAACCTTTGGCGACTAATCTAGCTTTATACCTTTCAATATTGCCTTTTGAGTCATGTTTAGTCTTAAAGACCCATTTACAACCGACTCTTTTTGAACCCTTAGGCAATTCAACTAGATCCCATACTTTATTGTCATCCATTGATTTCAACTCTTCTTTCATAGCATTCAACCAATTCTCTGAATTATTACTTTCCATGGCTTGTCTGAAAGAGACTGGATCCTCATCAATGCTTAAGTCACATTCATGTTCAACAGAGTAAACCACATAATCATTCGAAATAGCAGGTCTTTTCTCCCTTACAGACCTTCTTAATGCTGCTTCTTGTGGTTCCTCTATCAATTGTTCATTTATGACTTGCTCATTTGTGACTGGCTCATTGTCAACTGGCTCAACATTTATGTGTTCATTATGTGGGATTGGAACATTAATTTGTTGTCTCTGCTTGTTGTGTGACTGTGATACAACAAGAGGGATAACAACTTCAGAAGAGACATTAGACGTAGAAACACTATCAGTATGCTCTTGAATGACCACTATTCGTGATTCCTCACTCCCACTAAATTGACCATTTTCAATGAACCGAGCATTTCTAGACTCAACTATTCTTGTACTATGGTTAGGGCAATAAAATCTATATCCCTTTGACTTTTCAGGATAACCGATAAAGTAACCACTAATGGTTCTTGCATCAAGTTTCTTTTCATGTGGATTGTATAACCTTACTTCTGCTGGACAACCCCAAACATGAAGATGTCTTAAACTGGGTTTCCTTCCGGTCCATAGTTCATAAGGAGTTTTAGAAATTGCTTTGCTAGGAACCCTGTTAACCAGATATACAGCAGTCTTTAATGAAAACATCCACAAAGACAAAGGGATATTACTATGACTTAACATACTCCTAACCATATCCATAAGAGTACGATTCTGCCTTTCTGCTACACCATTTTGTTGTGGTGTACCGGGCATTGTATACTGTGCACATATACCCCGACTTTCAAGGT
Organism: Vigna hirtella; assembly: GCA_027742795.1. Taxonomy (NCBI): domain Eukaryota; kingdom Viridiplantae; phylum Streptophyta; class Magnoliopsida; order Fabales; family Fabaceae; genus Vigna; species Vigna hirtella. The sequence continues at coordinate 22,261 of JAHCHA010010588.1, forward strand.
ACTTTGCAAATGGACCTGGACATTGTCCACTCTCATCTGTTTTACCATAATATTCACCACCTCTATCAGATCTCACCACTTTTACTTTTCTATCTAATTGTCTTTCCACCTCATTTATGAACACCTCAAGGGCATTCACTGATTGAGATTTTTCATGCAATAGATATATATATATAACAATAATGTGAGAAATCATCAATAAAGGAGATAAAATATTTTTCACCACTCCAAGATTTAATGTCAAAAGGACCACAAATATCAGTGTGTATTAACTCAAGAAGTTGACTGCTTCTTGTGGCAGGATATTTTGATATGTGTTTTGTTTGTTTACCCTTAATACAATCAATACATACATCCCAGTCATCAAAATCCAATTGAGGTAAAATTTCATTTTTTACTAACCTCAACATCCTTTCTTTGGATATGTGACCCAATCTTTTATGCCATAAGAAAGCAGAACATTCCTTTCCTGCACTAGAATTTCTATCAACAACATGTTCAACATTAAACAGGGATTCAGAAAAATTAACATCAAGATTTAAATGATATAAACCATCCAATAATGTACCAGAACCATAATAGTACGAAAGTTTATACAAATGAAAAATACCATTTTCAATCCTAAAGTTAAAACCTAAACAATCCAACTTTGCAACAGAAATCAAATTCCTAGCACAACCAGGAACATAGAGACACTTTTCAAGATTCAGACAATAACCAATGTCTAGAATCAATCTGTAAGTCCCAATTCCTTCTATCCGTGCCTTCATTCTGTTCCCCCATATATAAATACTTTTCAGTTCCTTTTATGGGCTGGATTGAAAGGAATCCCTGCATAATATTAGAAACATGAGTAGTAGCTCCAGAATCCAACCACCAGGTATTATTAGGCACTTCAACTATATTTGCTTCAAAACTTACAGAAACATAAAAAGTACCTTTCCTTTCGAACCAAGATTTTCTTTTCGGACAATCTTTCTTGAAGTGACCTACTTTCTTGCAAAAGAAACA
>JAHCHA010010589.1:0-20170 GCA_027742795.1 Vigna hirtella
AATAATTAAATAGTAATGCTTTTAGTGCCGAGTAACAATCACAAGTTATCCAGTAAAAGACAACGCAATGCATTGAGTTAGCATTTAATACTTTTCTAAGCCATAATATATAAAGCAAAGTTTTTCCATTATCTTAATTATAATTAAGATTATAATAATAATTATATCAAATGTAGATCAAGAAACTGCTACTGCTGGCGCAACTATTCTCTCTGACTTTGCTCACTAAATTGTTTATTGCCATGAATTCAAATAGAAACTCGAAATACCTGCATGACTCGGCCAGTAAACTCATCAACAATAAAGACCTCTTTTCCACGAACTATGTAGTTTACATCCCGAAGAAATAGTTCTTTTGCTTTTATTGCATTTAGGATATATGAAGCCCACTGCTCTCGTGGATCATATAAATCTTTGACAGCCAAAATTTCTTCAGCATCTTCATAACCCTGCTCAGAAAGTAGAACTGTTTTTTGTTTTTCATCCACCTGCAATGGCAATTTCAGTAATAATAATAAAATTCAAAGATGCAATTTTATTATAATAAATTAAGCATGTCTCCTGTCATCGAATATAAGAACAAGTTAAGGTGAAGATGAAAATTTAGGAACCTCAAACATTCACAATACAAAAATAATCAAAAGACCTCCACAAACTCATGTTTATTCTAGCAAACTTTGTTTCCCATTTTCAACAGACCATGAAATAGAAACTAACTTGCATATCAAAGTTATTGCTCTGTTAGCTTCACATAAGCATTCTGCTATATATAATATTTAGAGTTTATGATTTTGTATGATCAAAGTAATTCAAAATCACGGTAGATGACTTCCAAGGTGATACGAATGAAGGAATGGAAGGGCAGGGTAGGAAAATCCATCAGGTCTGTGAGAGGAAGAGGTTGAAACCCATCACTTGGGGACCCACAAGCACACTCCCTTGATTCTGTAATAACAGAATAGTTGACATGGAAGATATGAGAGCGTGTGGGTATCTTTCTGTTAGAACAGAGGGGAGAGAGGGAGAATGGGGGGTGGGTGCGGGAATGACCTGGGAACTTTTGGGAGCAGAGAGACTAATATTCTCTCTCGTTTTGGTTCTTTCCTTGTATGAACTCAGAAATTCTGAATACAGAAAGGAATACTTTCATTTTCCTTGTTTTTTGTGTTATTATATGAGGATACTTAGCAACTGGTATCAGACCACTCACTTCTAGGAGTGCATGGTACTGACTCGTCGTGCAATGAGGCAACATATGGAAGGACTAGAGCAACAACTGGCTGAGTTGAAAAATCTGATCCTCTCCCACAGCAGGTCACAATGAGGATGGCCTTGCAAGCGCCATTCGCAAAGGAGGAGGGGGACACACAATGTTCTTGATGGCAAACTTGAGAGTAAAGACAATGCAAGCCGCACGACCCGAACTAGTAGTCGTGAGTCATCACGTGTTTTCAGAGGGTGCAAACTTCAGATTCTGATATTTCAAGATGTTATAGCTGGATCGTGAGGGCTAAAAGGTATTTCAAACTCAATCTGGTCGAAGATGATGAAAAATTGGAGCTATGGTGATAGCCTTAGCAGATAAGGCTCTCAGTTGGTACCAATGGTGGGCAGAACAGAGTCAAGCACCCAACTGGGCGGAGTTTACAGGTGCGTTGATCCGATGCTTTCAACTGCGACAGGTGCAAAATCCTTTTGGGCTGCTGTTACGTCTGCAGAAGACCAGTTCTGTAATGAAATACAAGGAGAAGTTTGAATGTGCGTCCGCACCATTGAAGAAAGAAGAGAATAATGCTGAAGGGAATCTTCCTCACCGGCTTGAAGGAAGAGATTCAAACCGAATTGAAGTTATTTACGACTGGGTCTCTTGAGGAGTTGATGGATAGGGCCTTGTTGCTGGAAGAGAAGAATATTGCTCTGCGCAAAGTGGGGCTGATGAATTCAGAAAAGAAATTGATAGAGAAAACAATGGGAAGGCATACTCACAGTTTCACTAGAAGGGAAAGAGGAGGAAATAAGGAGGGAACGAGCAGCAAGATGAATGAAGCAGATCAGGGGGAGAAGAAACCCTTGAGTGGAGGGAAACTTTCTCAAGCTTAATTGAGAGAACGAAGTCGAAAGGGGGTCTGTATTAAATGTGGAGAAACCTACGGTTGCGATCATGTTTGCAAATTGAAACTCTATCAATTTCTACTCATTGAAGGATCACAAGAGGAAGAATCGGGAAGTAGCAAAGAAGAGGACGATAAGGGAGAGTCTATGACCAGCAAAGTATTGCAGATTTCTCTAAAAAGCAAAGGATTAACTTCCAATAGATCTTTCAAGTTGGGAGATGTTGACTGAACTCAAAGATCACTTATTGTAAGCCCAAAACCGCACGAAGAAGCAAGCAGACCAGTTTAGAAGAAAGGTGGAATTCAAGATTGGAGATTAGGTTTACTTGAAGATCCAACCTTATAAGCTAAAAAATTAGCCAAGAGAATTAATCAAAAGCTAAATCCTAGAAGTTATGGGCCCTATGAAGTAACTGGAAGTGTGGGAGAGGTAGCTCATAAATTGAAGTTGGCAGAAGGTAGCAAGGTCCATCCAGTTTTTCATGTTTCCTTATTAAATCCAATGGTGTTGACAGAGGTAACGATGAAGCCACTTCCTCTGTGTATAACTGAAAATTGGGAGCTAGAAATGCAACCAGAAGAGATTCTAGCTCTTAGAGAAGGAGAAGGCAAGGCCCCGGAAGTGTTAGTCAAATGAAAGGGTATGCCATCATGTGAAAGTTCTTGGGAATCTCTACAAAAGATGGGGAATTACTTCCCTGAACTTCACCTTGGGGACAAGGTGAAAATTATGGGAGATGAGTGATACGAGTAAAAGTTTAAAGGAAAAAGGGCAGAAAGGTGTATGAAAGGAAGAAGTGGAAACCTATTTTGTGGAGTCCAACAACACAAACCCAATGAATAGTATCTTAACAGAATTGTTGAGTGGAAGGTGAGTTGGAGGTAGGAAGGGGAGTTGGAGGTAGGAAGGGGAGGGTGGGGGCAACAAAGGAAGGTGAAATTTGGGACTTGGTACTGAGGCCATTGTATCACGTATAGTGAGAGGTTCTTCTCCTCTATAGTTTTTGGACAGAGTGAGCAATAACATATTCATTTATTTTATCTCTTTTCATACCGTGCTGATTACTATCATATCCTCTTATCTTCTCCCTCATTTTCATTCACCTAGGTCTAGTCTGGTCATATTTTCTTTCAATTTCCCCCACCCCCAGACAGGTAGATGTTTGAAAAGATAGAAAAGGTCCATAAACTCCATTAAAAAGCAGGGATAAATATTCCTTTTATCTAATTTATACATGTTTAAAAATAGTATAAACAATTCAAACATCTCATCCGTGTATCACAGACCAGGCAATCGAAGATCTCCTCTCATAAACTATACCATGAAAAAGGGAAAAAATTAATAATCACACATGAATTTCACTAAGCATTGTTGTCCAGTTTGAATTGAAGGATAAAAATAATAATTAATGGAAAATAATTACATTTAGTTGTTTTAATAATGTTATGTTATGAACAATTTGAACAAATTGTCCATGCTCTCAAAGATATTTCTTCCTTTTGGATTATGCAGAAGCATAACAATCACCTATATGAAGACTCAAATGATTCTTCCAATGTATCATTTTTGGCGCCAATAGAATTCATACAGGAAGAATTGTATGAGTATTCTAATATCAATAAGTTGATTGATTTGCTCTTACATGTTCCAAAAGATACAAAAATCTCTGGGAGCTCTTTCCTAGATCGAGAATAGAGTACCCAAATTCTCTCAATAACTAAAAAGTATAATGAACCTGAATCTAACTGTGGTTCACAGTGATGGTGAAACTGGATAAAATAAGATTGCAAGATTAAGATATCTAATGAAACCATAGACAGAATCGAGATCTCATTAAGAATAAGTCAAACAAATATCTCCTCTCACAAAGTAAGTATACCTCCCAAAAGGAAAAAAACTAATAATCAGGAAGGAACTTCACTTGCCATTGTTGTAATGTCCATATCAAGGGATAAAAATATTAATATTAACCAATGAAAATCCAGTCCCAATCTATAACTTGTTGCCATATTCTAATTAAATCTGACCAAATTTCCTAACTATACATAATGAGACTTTTAAAAACATAAAGCTCACAATGAGCAGAGAAGGTATCAGTAGAGAAACATAGAGTATTGCTCTGATAAACATAATACATTAAATTTCAAAATGTAAACATAATTTAGCAGACTTACAGTGTAATGTATGTCTCGCTCAAATGCTTCTGCAATCTTAGCAGCCTTATAATATCTATCACTGGGTTTCTCTGCAGGTCCTGATATAATAAGTGGTGTTCTAGCTTCATCAATAAGAATTGAATCAACCTCATCGATGATACAGTAATTGAAACCCCTTACAACAAGATCTTCGACACTCTGTACATTCCACAGTTCAGAAGAGTTCAGCACGATATTAAAAGGATCGAAATCAAAATTTAAAAAGCATATTGCAGAAATATATAAAGGAAAAATTACTTTCCGTGGCAAGATTGTCTCTCAAGTAATCAAAACCAAGCTCACTATTAGTGACATATGTTATATCACATGAGTAATTTTCCTTTCTTTGCTGACTTGTCATATTCTCTGCCAACAAATGTATCATGTGTTAGATTGCAACAAATGAATAGATTTAAAATGGTTTGCATATTAAAGAAGCTCAGTTGATAACAAAAGGAAAAAGAAAAGAAACATATAAATCCTAAACAAAAACCAAGAACAAATTAAGTCAGGAATAAATCGACATTTATTCAGAAATGAAAATAGAGTGGAGGGAAACAAAGCAAAACAAAAGTTTGAAACACAATGCCTTTTGCATAAAGGTCTCCATGAGAACTTCTAGAAGAATAAAACGAGGAAAAATGAAATAAGTTTCTTCATAAGTTAAAATTAATTTAATCGCTCTCATCTTTATTTCTGTGAAGTAAAAATTTTAATTTGCCCATAAACTAATTTTAGCTTATGAAGAAGTTAAATTTATTTTTTTCTTCTTCTTTTCTTTCTCCAAAAGTGCTTACTAAGAAGTTTACCCAGGCAGACCGACAACCAAACCCCAACTGACTAACAATGGATGAATATAGATGTAGATAGAGAGAATACAGACATAAAGAGGAGAGGGAAGAAATGAAATACGAGACATACGCTGAATGAGGCCAACCTTCAATCCAAGAAAGCGTGGAACCTGACCAACCCACTCACAATCCCGCCGAGCCAGATAATCATTGACAGTCACAACATGAACTCCCTTCCCACTCAATGCATTTAAATAAGCAGGCAAAACTGCAACCAGTGTCTTCCCTTCTCCAGTCCTCATTTCAGCTATTTCCCCCTTATGAAGAACCATGCCTCCTACAAGACCCAAACGAACAATATTCACGAATTTTTCTTTTCTGCATAAATATACAAGCCAAATAGTACGAGCTAGAGTACATAACAACGTGTATAAGGCAATAGAATAAGTACAAAACTTAGATACAATTCCACCAAAGTTTTTGGTACTGATCTCCAACCAGAATTGGAGTCTTACTTGGGGGGACCTATGTTAACCTTCAATATAAATTTTACTGCGTCAGTTATTTTAATTAAAACTTCACGAGAACAACACCAAAAGCACTTAACTGCATGTAAGCTATTTTCAATGACAATACAATTCCATGACCAACTATTCATCGACTAAAGACTTACCTATAAGCTGGACATCGAAGGGTCGGAGGCCCAGAACCCTCTTCGAAGCTTCTCTCACCACAGCAAACGCCTCCTGCAACACACACGCACACACACTTTACTTCACTTACGTCATCACGATCAAGAGCAACTGCATTTGATTTCAAACACCGCTTATAAACTACAACAAGCAAAACAAACTCACCGGTAAGATAGAATCCAAAGATTGGCCCTGTTGCACGCGTTCTCGAAGCGCAAAAGTCCTCTCCCTCAGTTCCGAATCCGACAATGCGGAAATCTCTGGTTCCAATCCGTTGATAATGTTAACGGTTGCCGCGTACTGCTGTCGCGTGGATTCTCCCGTGTCAGCGCCTTTGAATATGCCGCCAAGCAATCCTCCGAGGGACGCTACTACACCCGACCGACGCATCCTGCTCCGGCGTGTGCCGGAAATCGACGGCGGCTGGAGCTGGATGTCTCCGCGAAGAAAAGCTGAAGCCCATGGAGTTAGGGTTTTGTGGTGACAAAGTGCGTGCGGGTTCCACGTTTTGGAGGCGAAGGAGGAACAGAGCGACGACGAGGCCATGGTTGGGATTGAGAAATTGTAGAAACTTTTTGAAGAAGTGGTTTAGAGTGAGGATTTTTAATTGGATTGGATAGGGAAGATGGGTTTCGTGGCCATGGCGCGAGTGTGGTAACTAGAAAAGCTGCAAACAAAGAACCTGAGTTTCTTTCTGCTTCTGAACGTTGTTTGTAATGGATAGAACATTGACAACGTGGACAGGACGAGAGATAGGATAAGGGCAATCTATTCTGTGTAAGAGGAAAATCTCACGCTTTTAACTAAAAATAAATAGTGTTCAGATTAAAAAGGTTTTTCTTTTTACAGGAAATAAAATTCACTTTATGCATATTGAAAAGAATATTACAATTAAATTATATTTTTTTTTCAATTTTAACTAGTCATAAACATACACTGTAACTTTCATAAGTTCTGTTACATTATTTTATTGGATGATATATGATTGATTTGATACAACGTGAGTAACACGAGAAAAAAAAATCATTTATAAACTTTTTTTTCAATCTCCCCCAAATATAATCAATTTATTTTTTTATAATATAATGTTTAAAAATTATCAATATGAGAATGTTAGTAGTGGAGTTTAAATCGATTTTAAATTTAAAAAAAAATATTTTAACTATATTGATGATTGTCGGAATGAGTTACAGACTCAATAATTAGTTATTACCGAGACAAACAAATAAATCATTATTAAGATCGAACAGTTGAATACCATTAATTCTAACGTTAAATATATATAATTATTAATAATTAAATCATTGTTATTAATGACAAGCTTTTCTAAAATTTATAAATATATATTTAAAATAAAAAACTAAATAATTTACATTTACTACGTCATTAATATATATTTATTTAGTTTTGTTTACAATTTTAAAATAAATTTATTATGTAATGTTTATTACGTATTATTTTTCATTCAACTTAAAAATATTAACAATAAACAATCTCAAACAAAATAAACTTATGATAAAATAGTTACGTCGAAAAGACAATTAATCATTTATTACATCAATTAAAATCTTAAAAGGTAATTACAACAATATAACAGTAAATCTCATTGATAAGAATAATTTCAAATGACAAATATATGTAATGCATTTTACCTTGTAGTTAAGGTTGGTTTTGACGTACAAATTGAACTGAATAGCGTGATTTAGAACCAGAAATGGGTTGATTTTATTTTGAGCTCAGCGTATCTTACCTAAATATTCATATTACTACGTTTATATAACAAGTACTTGTGTACAAGATAATAATTGGTAAAATATTATTTCGCGTGTTGAATTTTTCCTCATTATTTTTTAACGATTGAATGAAAAATAAAATTTTATTGTTAGAAGTCTCACATCGACTAAAAATAAAATCAATTCATAATTTATAAGTGGATATAAACCTTACTCTACAAGCTGATTTTGTAGAGTTGAGTTAAGTTCAAAGTATGATTTTTAACACTTATTGTTATTTCTTTTTAGTTTGTCACTTTTTTGTATATATTGAACAATGAAAATATAATTTATTTTTAATGAAAGAGTTATATGAGTTTGCGTATGTTTAAAAGTAATAATTTTAGAGTTTTAAATAATATTAAAAAAATACTTGACGATTTGGAATAATGATGTGGTTATGTTATTATTGTTTAGTTCATCAAAATAATTTAGAAAGACTTTTCCTACAAGATTTGTGAGTTTTTTTTTATCTTATCTTGAGATTTCGGGATCTATGCGAGTTCATAAAATTGAAAAAAATAAAATTGAAAGAAAAAAAAAGTTATATATAAGGTGGAGAATGAAAAGAATTAGATAACTATGCATGAGAGGAAAAGTATTAAAACAAAACAAAAGATAACAAGAAAAATAAAGAAGTTTCATAATCTCATACTTCATACTTCATCCCATAGAAGGAATGACGAAAGAGATGAAAGACCAAAGAACGTTTGAGTCATTTTCCAAAGGTTTATGACACAAGTGACAAAAAAAAATACTTATAAAGAAAACTTAAGTTAGATCAAACCTATATTTCTTTGGAACATTAACTTGTTTCAACTACGAAAAGATTTGAAGAGAAAAAGAATATAAAATATTTTGTAAAAAATATATTTTAAAATATTTTTACTTTAATAAAATAGAAAAAAGAAAAAAGTTACCTTTGATCTCCACCTACTAAATTGATTTTTTGTAAGGTTTTCCGAAATTCGGGATTAAATTCTCTCTAAAAAGAGAAGGACAACAAGTGTACAAATGAGAAATATTTGTTGTTTGTATTTTTACAATGGAATTTATTTTTATTGTAATTTATTCAGTATTTACTTTCATTTTATTTCCTCTTACTTGTAACTATTAAGATTTAATTCTTATATTTTAGGTGCAGTAAATAATGTTTATAATGGGTTTAATTGAAGTTTCTCAAGGACAAATAAAAGGTATAAAACTCACCAAAAAAATAACATGTGGCAATATTAAGCCTAACGCAACGCTATCTTATATAACTTGACAATCCCAACCATAAAAAACGTGACACAATTATGGAAAAACGTGACATAAAAAACGTCATTAGGGTTTACATTTTTATATGATAACAAAACATATTAACTTTATATAAGACATTTTTGGAAAACTTTTCATGACAATAAAAAGTTCTGCTAAACTTAAAAAGAGGTTATCTCGTGATAAGAATAAGATTGGGTATATAATTAACTAAATTATACTAAACTATACATTATTTTTACTATTTTGTATTATAAAAACTAAACTACTTTTATAAAAACTGAATTATACTTATTTATTCTTCCCTTAAAAAAAATTGAATTTTTTTATTAACAGTTTAGTTAACTACTTCAAACGTATTTTACTTTTGCTTGTTTAATTGTTTTGCTTTTTTTTTCCAGCAAAACAAACATAAGAAATAAAGAATATATATATATAGTTGGTACATTTTATTAAAGTGTATCAAGTTTTAGTAAACAAAAAAATCTCCATTAAAAAAAACATACTTTAAATCTAAGAGCATTTTAATAGTTTTAATATTTAATTTAAAAAAAATAAAAAATAAAAGGTAATTATTTATCATCTTAGTTATTCTTTTAAATAAAAAATAAAATAAAAGGTAGTTATTTATCATCATTAACGTCTAACGTAAGAAAAACCAACGTAAAAAAAAATGATCAGTAACATTTTTGTAAATAAAACGTCATTATAGAAGTCAGTTCCCTCATGATCAGACGGACGTTGACCCCCTCAAATTAGATGTTAAATCCTGCTTTAGACGTTGGCCCCAGATCAAACGTCAAAAAGGTCCAAAAATACCTCATTTTAAGCATTAATATTAATTTTTTTTTACAACATAGACATCGGCCTCCCCAAATCAGACGTGAAATCCTCCTTTAGAAGTCGGCCCCCCAAATCAGACGTAAAAAAGGTCTGAAAATACCTCATTTTAAACGTCAATATTAATTTTTTTTACAACATAAACATCGGACCTCTCAAATAAGACGCCAAATCCTCCTTTAGACATCGGTCCCCCCAAATCAGACGTCAAAAAGGTCCGAAATAAACGTCGGTACCCTCAGATCAGACCTCGAATCTGTCAGAAGTTGCAAAATCATAATTGAAATGTCACTTTTTCAGACATTAAACGTCGAACGTAGAAGAGATCCGACGTCTAATTCCCAGACATTAACAAGCTTCGAAAACACCCCAAAAGTAGCGCAAAAATAGATTTTTTAAGTAATTAGATGTGGAATCTAAAGAGAAAATTTAATACAAAGGTTATGTCATGATATATTATTATTTTTTATTCTAAATTCATCATTAATATTTTTCTATTTTGATTAAAAAAATCATTTGAAATCTTTAAAATAATATATCATGAAAAAACCGAAACATTCTTTGAAAAAAAGTAAAAAGAAAAACTGATATAAAAATGAAAAGAAAAAACTAAAATTGCATATAATTCAATATAAGGAAATAAAAGGTACAATCAAACTAAACAAACCAAATTATCATTGCATCAATAAAAAACAATTAATTAAGATGGGGATTAGGCAATGATAATTTAGGAAAACTGAGATAAAAATGAAAAGAAAAAACTAAAATTGTACATAATTCAAAATAAGGAAACAAGGAAACAAAAGGTACAATCAAACTAAACAAACCAAATTATCATTGCATCCATAAAAAACAATTAATTAAGATGGGGATTAGGCAAAATATTTACCAATTGCTTGATAACATTGGTAAATATTGTAACAATGGAACTTTTTTATCAATGACATAGAATGTTAAATCCTTACAATATTTAAACTTGAGCAATAGTAGCAAAGCAATGAATACTTATTTAACAATAAATTATCATTGCACCAAAATATTTACCAATTAATTATTGTAAGCAAAATATGACAATAATTTTTTTTAAGTATGTATATTTTATACAGTTAAGTTAATAAGTTTATTATCACGCGATTTTGGGTTTAGTCCCTCTTTGAAATTAAGGTACATTTTAGTCTTAAGAAGAGGAAACTTTGATTTTAATCCTCCAAATCCAACGGCGTTAAAAAAAGGTCGAGGTGACCAACGATGAAATTGTACTATTTGTTTTTTCTGACATTGAGTTAGTCTTTCTCAGCTTTTCTCTCTCCCTCTCCCTCTCCCTCGTCTCCTTCCATTGAGTTAGTCTTTTCCGGTGTCACCTCTCTTTCTCTTCAACTTCTCTTTCTCTCTCATTCCTCCAAACCCATTCCAATTCTCACTCTCATGGGTTGTTACCTCTCTTACAAATGACCAATCCACAATCGCAACCTGCGACCCTCACTTTAAGAAGCACAAACCCCTCGCTTTAAGAAGCACAAACCCCTCGCTGCGAAACCAATCCGCCACTTGAGCTACGCCGAAATCTCCCCCGCCGCTTCTGGCGCTGAGAATATCCGAAAGAAAGAGATTATAGTATATTCAATATTGATCGTGTTTGTGTTGAGTTCAGTGTCCACACGCTACTAACAAGAAACAACAAGACTTTGTTTCGTATTGCATTATAACAGAGAGAAATGGGTTTAGAGGAATAGGAGGAGAGAGATGAGAGTGATAGTGCCTCTACAAGGGGTTGTTTAAGGCACAAGAGGTCTTTTCTGGGGTTCCGTCATTCCTTGTGCCCTCTTCTACTTTCTTCAACTCTTCTTCAAAACCAAGACACGTCACTACCAACCACCACCTTCCCACAACCATAAGGAGGATTCCACCACCTTCCGCCGTTCTTTATCTCTCACCGCAAGGCACGCTTCTGCCTCTGCTTACGTCTCCCCTCGCGCCAATTCCGTAACCGCTACTAACTCTTCTTTCCATCTTGGTTTCGACAAAGTTGCTGATAATCCCTACCATGAAACTCATAATCCCGATGGAGCTCAAAGTGGTAATTATTGTCTGTTTCTTTATGGGATGAAGGGATTGTTGATGAAAACGTTGGATGAACAAACAATCTATGTTGATCCTCTAACCCTGCAGGCTGTGGCTGGTTTCATGTGTCAAGTTTTGGAGAGGGAACCAGTGAGTATCGTGAGGTCAACCATTAGAGTTCTATTTGAGGTTCAGAAGGGGTTTTATTTAAGGACGGTGAGGAGTGAGTTGTGAGCACAGAAAGAGATTGCTTTAAGAAGTCAGAGGGAGAACTAGGTAGTGGAGAACGAGGAGTGCATAGTGACCTGAGAGTTAACGATGAAGAGAAATTAACCAGGTATGGAGAGCTAATTCCGTTATTTTTAAATTATTGTGGTCTGAATGTATGAGTTTAATGTGTTCCTGTTATGTAGTTTATGTGTTAATTGAGTTTCATTGCTTGAACAATTGGAAGTTTGGGGAAATGTGTCTTCTTTGTGTTTGTGAGGGAGTGTGCTGGTTGTGGTGTGATTTGGTCCAATTTTCTGCATTGATGAAAAGTTTAGATGTGAATCATGATGCATGCACAAAAGTATTTTTATTATACCTCTACAAATCATCCAGTATGGTTAAACAATTTAAGAATTCATACTGATGGCATTTCTCGTACTTTTCTACTGAACTGTTTTATGCATGGTTATTCATAAAAACAAGTGCGAAAAACTGAAAAAAGAAAAAAGAACTATTTTTTGTATTGGAGTTTGGATTTGATTTCAAAAATCAATCTAATCCAAAACAAACTTATAAATATACTGATATTTTTATTTATAAATTTATGAGATCACTTATATTTACATTTATTTTATAAAAGTATATAAACGTAATTATCATTTTTCGAGTTGTGAATTCAATAGTATAGATTTTAAAAGTTATACAACTATTAGCTTTATAATGACTTGCAGATTAGATACTTCTTGTTTTTAATTTTTTTATATTAATTACATATCTTAGTAATTTTTTGAATATATACTTCAAAGAAAAATTAAAGTAAGGCTGAAATTTAAAAATGATCCAATGCCAAATGCTTTTAATTCGAGTCCATTGAATTGGATTTAAATTTTAAACCAAACTATTTTCATGGTGAATTAATGATTGATTAGGTCTAATGAATTTTCTTTTCCAAACTGATTTAATCTAATATTAAATATCCTCAGTTTATGATTGGCTACGTTAATTTTGGTAAAAATCATAATTAACATAGTCTGTTTCTGATTAGTGCTGTTTGGTAAAATTTTTACTAAAGTAATTGATGAATTTTATTTGCAAACAAGCTGTTATTGATTAAAATTTTAATAGTTTGTAATTTTTTATTTGCATAATTAAATATATTTTTTCTATCCTAAAATGATTGCAATTTTAGCTCTTAAAAGAATTTCAAATGCATTAGTGTTAATATTTCATGTGGATCCCAAAAGTTGATGCACGTCAGAAAAGAAAAAAAATAAAAGAAAAAGTGATAGACTACAGGATGAGATGTACTACTATATTAATTAACTTAACAACCTTTTCGTCTTATTCATATTTAAATTGCAAGATAGGTAACAACCCATGAGAGTGAGAATTGGAATGGGTTTGGAGGAATGAGAGAGAAAGAGAAGTTGAAGAGAGAGAGAGGTGACACTGGAATAGACTGAGTCAATGGAAGGAGACGAGGGAGAGGGAGAGGGAGAGAGAAAAGCTGAGAAAGACTGATTCAATGTCAGAAAAAACAAATCGTACAATTTCACCGTTAGCCACCTCGACCTTTTTTTAACGCCGTTGGGTTTGGAGGACTAAAATCAAAGTTTCCTTAAGAAGGAAGACTAAAATGTACCTTAGTTTGAAAGAGGGACTAAACCCAAAATCGCGTGATAGTTTAGGGACTAAAAACATATTTAACCCTTTATTTTATTATAAACTCACTAAAATAATTCTTAAGTATGTATATTGTATACAATTTAAGTTAATAAGTTTATTTTATTATAAACTCACTAAAACTACTTCAAAACAATATTTGATTTTTTATATTTATTACTAAATAAGTTTATAAATTTATTATCTGTTACAAAATATATTAAGAAAATGATGATATTAATTGTATTTAACAATTTATTCAAATCCTTAAAAATAAATTTTAATTTCTCCAAAGATATAGATATTAACTCTTTTAATTAATTCATTTCTTTTGTTCATAATTTTCTAGTTTTCTGTATCTCCATAAGGAATTATTTATTTTGTAATTTTTTTCATTTATAACATATAAAAATGATGCAGAATTTTAATAATCTTATTTTTATTAAATTAAATTAATAAAAGTAATAAATTTTATAACTTTATTTTTTAAAATAAGTAAAATTTATATTTTTCTAAGTCTAAATATGTTAAAAAATTTATATGAAATATATATAATTAAAACAAAAAAAATTAAATTTAAGTAACTAAAATTGATTAAATGATGAAAGATGCTCCCAAATTAAGATAGCACATGCAGCTCAACAATATATGTTTTTGGGGTTGAATGCGTTATAAAATAGTAAGGCTAAAAATGACGTTTAAAAAAAGTGCTGAAAGTTTAAAAAAGTGCTGAAAGCTTGTAATTTATCTACAGAGGGTGCCGCTGTTGATGTATATTTTCAAAAAATTTAACAGTTTGATAAAGATAAAATTAAATAGTTGAACTCAAAGAACAATACTGCATACAATAAACCAGTCAATAAAGTATAAATTAATAAAAATCAACATTGTTTTACATATTTTTAATCTTTTTCACACTTTTCTAAAAGTTATTTTTTTTAAATACCAGCATGAATGTTATCTCTAGTTTTTAGTTTCAGAAGAACAGACCTAGAAATGTTCCTTGTATGGTTACTCCACTATGCTTCTATCATCGTAGTTGACACCACAGCAAAACCTACTTGTTGAATTGCAATCCCCTTTCCAAAGGGTATTCGGATTTGGTTTCAAATTTTCATCTTTCAACTACGCACACATGTGTCTCCCCTCTTCCTCTCACCTTCTATCTGCTACTGCTTCTTCTCGTTTCCAACCCTTGATCCTCAACATCACCGTCTCTATCGAACCTTCCTTTCTGGGTTTCAAGGTACTCTTTTCAACATTTTTTCTTACAATATATTCTCGCTTTTTCTTCTATATGGCATTTTTTTGGCTGTTTGTTTCACGCTGCATTGTGCTGATTTGATTAATCTCAAATAAGGTGCTAGGGTTGTTTTAGGCTTGCTTTCATTTTCTGAATGAAAAATTATTGATTCTTTATTAATTTGGAGATGTAATTAGAATATCTCTTTATGTTCTTGTTGAAATTTATTTGTATTGGCCACTGTTTTACCTAATTGCAACCTTTACAAATTAGTCTCACTGTATGTTTTATATTACTGTTATCCGAACTAAAAATTGACATCATTGGAAGTATTTTCTTACCTAATGTATTTGACTTGAACTATATTTGTTATTGTTACATTACCTGAACAGATTGAACAGCAAAATATAACATTTGGGGTAAAATTCAATGCTAAAGGAATTGTAGATTGTTATGAGAAAGAATTGGAGACTCTTCCTACTGGTATTAAGCGTGAAATTGAATTCAAGATGATTGAAGGAATTTTCAACTCTTTGAAGGAAAATGGTATATTTTTCAGGTAGGAATTAATATGTTCCCTTGATTTCAGAATTCTTCTGGATCCAGGATAATATATATATCACATCAATTTGCATAATGTGAGGCACTTTATCATAATTATTTTTCAAAGGTCAAACCTTTTTTTTTCTGAATTGACGTTTTTTTTGTTATATTCTCTTGTTTATTTATTTTCTTTATTAAATTCTTTTTCTTTCTTGATCAAGTTCTGTTGAAGTTATAGTCATTATTTGAATTAAAGGCTTTTTGTTTTGCAAAACAACCGTTTTCAGATGTGAGTGTATACTGATGCAAACTAAAGTAATTGTTTGGACACTAGAAGGTCTACAATTGGTTTTTGTGTCTTCCTTGATAACTATATGTATTCTTAGAAATTTAGCAAATGGCATTATGTCAAATGTTCAACTGAATATAAATATTATGATTTTATCATCAATAGCTTGAGAAGTAATATATATGTATTAAATGCTCAACTTTAAAGTTTTTGCTGATATATTTATGCTCTTTTATGATAATAAATTTTTTATTCTCTTAGTTTCCAATATCTTTCTTAAGTAGTTTAAGCATATAGATATTTATTGTCATTTTATTAGTAAATTAGGTTAGAATTAACTACTGACCTTAATTAATGTCAAAACTCAACCTGAATTAATTGTTGGGTTTAGAAAAGCTTTTCATGTAGAAATAACAGAGGAGAAAATGAACAAGAAGGATAGCAAGGGAGAGAAACAAGAAGGCCTTGCAATATTCTTACATAGACCAAAGGATCAATGCTGTCACAAGTGTTCATGGGCTTTGTTTTCTCACTTCCTTTCTTCTCTTACTTATCCATAATCCTTTACAATTCCGTACAAGATCAAAAATTCAAATCTTGCAAGTTTTCAAACTTTTATAGAGGATTAAGTGTCTGTTTTGTTTTATAAGATATAAGTAGCTATTACTATTGCATATTCATGTTTCAGGATTAGATTAGTAATGTTAGAAAGCCAATATCTTCACATATGTATGTGTAACAATAAGAATATCTTCACATAGCCCTAAACTCAAAACCTAAACCCTGAACGGTAAAATCTAAACCCTAAATCCAAACTCTAAACCCTAAACCTTAACCCTAAACCTAAACTCAAACATTAAACCCTAAATCATAAACCCATAAACCACTACAAGAATGATTGAGATTACCGACGGTCATAATTCGTTGGTAATGTATAAAATTCGTCGGTAATTAGCATTTACCGATGGCTTACCGACGGCCAACATACCGTCGGTAAAAACGTTGTCGGTAAACTTTACCGACGGATCTTTCGTCCGTCGGTAATTACCGAAGGCTTTTGGCCGTCGGTAAAGCCTTCGGTAATTACCGAAGGATCTAGGCCTTCGGTAAATGTCGCGACCTGGTTCATCTTCTTCCTCTTCCTTCGTCGCTGTGTCAATTTTTTTTTTCATTTCCACGAACTCCGCCACCAAAACGGCATCACGCGAATAACCATAGGGAATCATGGAGAGTTGAGCTCGCCGGAAAAGTTTAGGACCGATGATGTTGTGTCATTTTATCATAGAGAGTTGAGCTCGCCGGAAAAATTTAGGACCGGTTTAGAACCGGTGATGTTGTGTCATTTTATCATGCAGAGTTGAGCTCACCGGAAAAGTTTAGCACCGGTGATGTTCCTAATCGCACAAATGACCTCTACAACAGCCCACCAAAAAACTTGAGCTTGTCGGAAAAGTGGAGCTCGCCGGAAAAGTTGAGAGCATCCCGTGATGGTGGAGACTATCCTGCGATGGTGGAGAGCAACCCGCAATGGTAGAGAGCTGAAGCCACAAGACGGTAAGGAGAAATGAGTAGTGGTGGTGTGAAACTGAGTTGGTAAAGAAAATGAGGAGAAATAAGCGTCTTTGCCGCATATATTGACATTGGAGGCAAAATTTGGGCGGGAAAATTCACGCTCTTTTTACCGACGGACATGGACCTTCGGTAAATCCGTCGGTAATGTTGGAAAGTGAAATAATGGGCGGGAAAATTCCCGCTTTTTTTACCGACGGTCAAAAGCCTTCGGTAAAACCGTCGGTAAGTGACATTGACATTACCGACGGATTTACCGATGGAACATGTCCGTCGGTAATGTCTATGTCAGTTACCGACAGATTTACCGAAGGCTTTTGGCCGTCGGTAAATAAAATTCAAAATCCATCAGTAATGCCGTCGGTAATGAAAATTTACCGACGAAAATGTATCCGTCGGTAAAAATCCGTCGATAATATTAATAATTTTTATAGTGAACCCTAAACTCATAAACCCTAACCCTAAACCTTAATTAACTACTAACCTTGATTAATGTCAAAACACAACCTGAAATAATTGTTGTGTTTACAAAAGCGCTTCATGTAAAAAGAACAGAGGAGAAAATGAACAAGAAGGATAACAAGGGAGAGAGTGGAGAAGGCCTTGCAATATTCTTACAGAGACCAAAGGATGAATGCTGTCACAATTGTTCATGGGCTATGTTTCTAATTTTTGGAGATCTATTGAATTTAAAGATCATTCTTTCTATTAGTTTTGTTTTCTATAAATTTTGAAATTAGGGTCGCTTATTCCTATGAATAAGTAAGTTTTTTCCATAAATCAAAGAAAGAGATAAAAAAAAAAGTCCTTCCAGTGTTTTTATGAAATCAATATTTAATCACGACCTTTACTGCATGTTTAATTACATATTTATATTTTTTAAAAATATTATATTTAGAGGTATAATTTGACTCATGAACTTCAACTTACTCCTAAATAAATATTCTCTTATTATTGATTTACCAAATTATTAAAATTAAGGAAGCTTCAAATCCTTAAAATGAATTAGACTTAGGAGAGTGCATTTGATTTTATTATAATATTTTAATTCATTTTTTTTTCAAAATAACACGAATTTTTAAAATATTTTAAATTATAAAATGATTTTAAATAATTTATATTAATTATAAATTGAATTTTATTTAATTTTTACTATTTGTAATATGACAAGAAAGTTAAGTCCAACTTAACATTTTTTATTGGACTAAATTAATTCAATTTGAGTTTGTTTAAACTTAATATTATGAGTGTTACTCTCTCCACCATCCTATCTTCTTGGCGGACTTGCGGATGGTCTCTCCAAGCATGGTGGTTTTGGTGGATAGCGAGGGGTGGGCGGATATGGCTACAGCAGCAGCCTCGTCGTTCCGACGCGGCGTCGTGAGCAGTTTGGAGTACTACTCGATGATTTTGGAGTTGTTGGATGTGTCGACGGCTGGGGGAGGAGGGGAGTGGGTAAGGAGAATCGGGATGATGCATCTGCGACCGAAGGTTGGGTGGAAGATGGAAGGAAGAGACGAGGGAGAGAGAGGGAGAAAAGCTGAGAAACACTGAGTCAGTATAAGGAAAAAAAAAATCGTGTCAGTTTACCGTTAGCCACATCAGCTGGTTTTTAACAGTGTTAGTTTTGGAGGACTAAAATCAAAGTTTCCTTAAAAAGGAGGACTAAAATGTACCTTACTTTGAAAGAGGGACTAAAAACATATTTAACCCTAAAAATTACTTATACAAAATTAACTTATTTGACGTGACATATTCTTTCTTCATATAAGTTTAGTTATTTGTTCTCTCAAGATAGAAGTGGCACTGAGGGCCAGTAACCCGAGAGGTATTGCTAGAGCTCTCAAAGCAGGTAACCCGACTCGATATTGTCTAATCTGCAATGGGTTGGTCACTTAGTGAGCTAACTTAACTCGACTTATTTATTAATGAGCCGAAAAAATTAAAATCTGACCCGATCCACCACAAGTTAGTGAGTTAAATAGGTTAGCTCACTGGCTCATTTAATTATAAGTTTTTTTAAAATAAAAAATTATATATATTTTAATTCAAATTTAAATATATTTTACTCTAAAATGATGTTAAACTCCAAAGACAATTCAAAATAAATAAAAAATATCATACAATCCAAAATGATGTTAAACTCCAAAGACAATTCAAAATAAAAAAAAAAATATATCATATAATCCAAACGTAATCCAAAAACAAGCACAAAAGACAAATAAATAAGTTTTTAATATTGATAATTTTTGTATCATTTTTCCATCTATAATATTATAGAGTCTTAAATAGATAAATCTATAATATTTTTCTCTCTTGAAACATTTCTTTTATCTCATTTACAATATAAAAGAAAAATGTTAACTAATAATATTGAAACATAAAATAATAAATAATTAAATTAAATTAGGTGGGTTGGTAAACCAATCCAACTCGGTGAGCCGGACTCTAAGTGAGTCGAGTTGAAAACTATCTTCCATAGAAAATTATATTTTTTTTCAAATTAATCCGACTTAAACCTGTGATAGGCTGAGTTGACTCGAGTTACGATTCATTTTGACAGCACTAGGTATTGGTATTGGCTTTAGATACTCTACAATAATGAGACACTAACGTAAACATCAAGGTTTCACATTGAACCAAAAAATCCTTATATATACTTGATCACTACAGCTTGTTTAAAGATAGAATCACGATATATATAAACAATTTTTCATAATAATTTTTTAAAGATAGAATCACGATATATAAACAATTTTTCATAATAATTTTTTAACAATAAGTCAGATCACCATTTTATTAAATCGTTTAAATTTATTTTCAAAAAGTTATTTAAAACGAATTAATTACGAACCACCGTGTGAACATTGTAAAAAATTATTTGTTAAAAAAATATTTTCCATAAAAACAAGTATAAAATGTAAAATG
>JAHCHA010010600.1:12782-38475 GCA_027742795.1 Vigna hirtella
TAAAATGATGATAATTTAACTGTCAAAAGTGTAATTAAGAAAATATTGTATTCTTCCCTATAATCTTTACTTTAAAGAAAATGTTATTCTCTTTATTTTTTTCAGATACACTTTCTATTTCTTTTTGTAGTATTTTTTATTTTTTTAATACTATGTAATAATTTGTCATTTGTTAACTGTATATATTGATTTCTTTAAATGATAGTGTTTCGGTTGAATTGGTTCGAGAGTCGGTCGTCCTTCGCTGTTCTGCTCTCTTTTGATCTTCAATCCTCTCCGAGAATGCGATTCACTCCAATGAGTGGTTGACCGCAGAGTTTCTGGTAGTCAAGTCGATTGATTAATTATCAGTGTATTTTTAGGAAATCACCCAATAATCAATAATTAATCTGACTTATTAATACCTGATAATTGCCCATGAATGACCATTAACTCCGGTATATTTCATATAGTACAGATAACATTTTAAACAAAAATAAATATATTGATTTAATTATATTTCTTTAAGAAATAATAGGTTGGTCATCAAACTTGTTGAACAGAATAAACTTAATTATAAATACTCTGTATCAGAAGTTTGCTATACAGTAACAAATATATTTTTTCAATTAATTCTTTGTCAATAATATTTTCTCTTCTCTTAATCTTTTAAGTATTGTTTTATAGGTCCTAACGTGTTTTTTAGTTTTGAGAGTGTAGACACTTTAACTTTAATACATTATTGGTCCCTTGCATCCAATTTTTCTTTTCTTTTTGAATGGTTTGAAGTTGATGAATCGCGAAATATGTGAATCAGCATAATTAATGCAATGTTTTGTAATATTTACTTTTTTTATTATACAACTCAGTTTGACTTTCCTAAACCAAAGGTCAATGGCCCTCATGCCATTGATAGCTTCTATAGAAGATGAAGAAGCTCCTAAGAATTTGTAGAAGGCAATTAATTATTTCATGTTTTGGCAAGATTACATTTAGAGTAGAGAGAATATATTATAATTTTTGTGTGTCTTCTCATAAAAAACAATTATGTTATTTATGCAGAAAGTGAATATATATGCTTTCTTAGATCACAATGAATTTTTAATGAGATCTTTAACTGATTAGCCTTTTGTGTTAGTGGTTTCATTTATTTCAAAATTAAAAGAAGAATTAGGTAAGGAACTTCAACTTTTAGGAATAATGGTGGGTTGAAATTAATGGTAAGATAGATATAAGATTAAACTGATGCATTATAACGAGGAGCAACAATTAATTTAACAAATAATACAATATTAAGATTATGAGAGACATAGTCGAATACGATATCTGGTCATTTCTCTCCGCTACTAAAATTTGATCAACTAATTGAAAATTTTAAGCCATTAACTTTTGATTTAATTTATTTAATTCTTCAAATTGACTTATTAAAGATCACTAGTACAATAATAAGAGAATTTTCAATATTAAACCACCATGAATGAATCATAGTATATCTATACATAGTAAAAAAAATGGTGAATTATAGGCTATGATTAAAAATAGTAGCTTATAATATATAATAGACTATGATTTATAAAAAATCGTTGTCTATAGACATAAAATTATGGATGTTAAATAATATGTTCTAGTGTTAGATGATAAGATCTTATTTATAAAAAAAGTCTGGATATCAAATGATATACTCTAGTATAAATGATAAGATCTTATCTAAAAAATAGTATGATCATTATAAATTTAAATATTTAAGAGATACAAACAAAAATTAATATAGAGAAGAACACATAATAAGATAAAGATGAAAATGTTACACTTTAACATGTTAATAAGTCAATAAATATTTATCACAAAGATGGTCATATTTAATAAAAATCAAGATAAGAGACATTACAATGTAACATATTGATTAGTCATGAAAGATTTGTTACAAAAAAATTCATTAATTTTTCATAATCTAATCCAAAAACTAAGAATTTTCTCTTAATGAAAAACTAATTTTCATATAATAACCGTCCAAAAGTAATTATATTTGTCTCTTGTCACCTTATATATAAGCACAAAGGTTTAAGAAAATCCTAAAACGCATCAAAGAAAGCCTAAAGCCCCAAAACAAAAAATAAAAACTAAAAATGCAATTACAGTGAACTAAAACTTGCCCAATGAGTTTTGAAAAATGTAAAATTGAAAACACAAGCTCACCTAGTGATAATTTGCTTGTCCAACTAGTTACAAATACTTTTAAAATTTAAAATTATTCTATATTTGAACTTATCATGATCTTCATATTTCTTTGAATTCAAACTTTATAGGAATCCTTCTCTAAAATCTTCTTATAATGAATTAAAACATAATATTCTATCACATATTTTTTTAAGTAGAATTTGTTCTCAAATTCGTATTAAGAGATAATTCTCTTTCATGTTATTATACTAACGATAAAAAAACACAACAGAATTAGTGTAGTCTCTAAATCAAATTCATTCAAGTGCAAAGATTATGGTTAAATATGTTTTTAGTCCATAAACTATCAAGCGAATTTGTTTTTATTCCTTCTTTCAAACTATAGTACATTTTAATCTTTCTCCTTAAGAAAACCATAATTTTTCGTCCTTAAAAAACTACCTACCTTAAAAAAGCTGACTTGGCTAACGGTTTCCCAACATCATTCTTTTTCTGACACTGAGTCAAATCTTTTCATGTGCTTCTCTCCCTCCGTCTCCCTCATCTGCTCCCTTGCATCTTAGAGTTTCTCTCCTTCCCTCTCCCTCCGCTCTCCCTCCGTCTTCGAGTGTCAAAGTGTATACACTAACCAAACATTTGTCTTCCCACAATGCAATTAACTCAAAAAAATCAAGTAAAATGATGGTCTTCCACCTCGGGATCATGTTCCATTTGGTCGACCTGAGCATACTTATAAGGCTTCTCATCAAAGCCTCATTCTCGTCGTAGGCATCTTCAAGAACACAACCCAATTCAAAAGAAGCAAGAACATAGCAAGAAGTAAAGCAACAGAAATCGGAAGGGAAGATCAAAGGAAAACCATAATGCAACAGAAGACGTTTCAACGTAGAAATAGTGGAGTGAGTGGTGGTACGGTGTGGATCGAAATCAGAGTGGAGAGAAGTGAATTATGCAGGGAAGTCCGAGAGCACCACCAACAGTAATTGCCTAGCCGCAAGAGTCATGGGAATCAATGCTCTCATGCCCACCCAACCGCAACAACTTTGGATCCGCAGATCTGAGCCTGAACGGTCTCATAGCATTCCCCTCCGGCAGCTCCATCTCCATCGTTGACACCCGTTCCATGCAGTTACTCACCTCCTTCCCCCATCCCTCCCCCGCCTTCATCCGTTGCTCCCTTCGTCACCGCCCTCCGCTGGTCACCCCTCCTTCTCAGCCGTCACCTTCTTTCCTCTGAGCCCTTCTCCAACCACCTCCTCCTTGCCGCTGCCATATTCGTTCTCCTTCATCGCGCTTCCTCAACCATCTCCAACCCTGAGATTAGAAAAGACAAAACCCAAAGACAAACCAGCCCAAGAACCCCAAATCAAACCCAGAACAGAACCCTAAAATCCAATCGCAAATCGCTGCCATCTTGAACCATCCTTGTGCAAGCTAGTCCCAATCACGCAGAAACCCTAAGTCGCACCTCCGTGACCATTACCGCAAGAGTCTTTCACCATCAACCTGCAAAGAAACCCTAGTGCGAACCTATATAGAAAGAATAGAAAACCCAGAAATCAGATTCACCATAGCAGAAACCCAAAGACCACGACAGCGTCTCGCTACGCCCAATTCAGTGTCAGAAAAAGAAAGAATGATGTGGCGAAACCGTTAGCCAGCTCAGCTTTTTTTAACTCTATTAGTTTTTGAGAACGAAAAATTACGGTTTTCCTAAGAAGAATGATTAAAATGTACTATAATTTGAAAGAGGGACTAAAAACAAATCCATTTGATAGTTTAGGGACTAAAAATATATTTAACCCCGAAGATTATTTGTTGTTTGTTTTGAAAATCATTTCCTCCAGTTTCATATGTGACTCTTTTTTTTGTTATGTTGACATTTAAAGGGATGATAAAGTAGTTAGGATTTCAGAATGCTATGAAATGCATACTCTTTGATGGAATGGTTTTACAGTTTCTCAAATATAACATAAAATTTTACTCTATTTTGTGAATATTCTCATTAATAAATACATCTATGTTTTGTTAGCTATGAGATTTTAGGAGACTAAATAAATTTTATAGCCAATATAGTTATTTGTGAAACTTTTTGACCAAACGAGTTGATGTACTAGGAAAACAACTTAAATATGAGTAGGTTTGTCATTCCAGGATTTATATTATCTAAATGTTGAATGAATAAATAATTTATCAAAAAAAAATTAAAAGTTTATGTCTATTAAAATTTTGATTAGAAACTACAGAAAATTAAAAGGTTAAAATGGTACAAAAATAAATTGTAAATCCCAATAATATGTGCCCCACGACCCCACGTTCTAATTTGTTGTCTTCTATCTTAATTATTTTTTAACAATTAGTATTAAATTCATAATTCTTATTAATTAGTATTAAATTCATAATTCTTTTCGGGTAGGGCCAAAACACACACACAATGTGAATTGCATTATTTCTTTTTTTGTTATGTTTCATAATGAACAATTATAAGGTGTTTTTGATAAATTAGTTTAATTTTTTTATTGTTTATTTTAAAATTTGGTATGTGTTATTATCTCAATATTATGACTTGATTAAATGAGTCCATTCATCTCAAATAAAATTTGAAAAATATGGCAACAAAAGTAGAATACATTTATTGTACAACTAAACATTGATCAAATCTTCCATACAACATGGTGTGAACAAGAACAAGTGCATGAAACTTTTTGCAGTCATGCCACATATCCACTCATTTATTCGGTCACTTTTCACTACTTCATATATTTCACCTTCTTCTCATCTTTTTACGAAGGCCACCTCCGACCATTTTCACAAGCCATTCAGGCTTTCCAATGAATAATACAAAAATTCCAAGGCCAATTCCAAATATTATTCCTCATCCATATCCTATAACAACTGCTTCCCATCCAAATTCAAATCCCTCTTCTCGCCAGAAGTTCGGAGAAGATGGAGATTGTTGTTTAGTGTTGTTGTACTTCTTTGACAATGGGAACGCACATAGTCCTAAGTTTCCAATGTAGGAGTTATTTTCAAAAGTGTTGAACTGTTTTCCTTCAGGTATTTTTCCAACAAGATGATTATAGGAAAGATTCAGGACTTCAAGAAAGTTCAAATTAGTTAATTCTGTGGGTATCCTACCCATGAACATATTTGAGGAGAGATCCAATGATTCCAAATTTGTCAAATTTCCAATGGATTGGGGAATATAACCACTCAGTCTATTATGGGAAAAGTTGAGTCCTTTAAGAGCATGAAGCTCTCCAATCACGTATGGAATCTCTCCTTCAAATTTGTTTCTGGATAAATCAATGGTCATAAAGTTTTTTGGAATTTTTTTGAATGCCATAGTTATGGCTTTTGTTGTTATGGTTGCAAATTCAGTTACAGATCTATTACTGTAAGGTTGAATGTATAGCTCGCCCACTTTGTAACGAATAACATTCTTCATGGCTTGAAAATTTTGTATATAGGTTTTTGGTATTGAACCATTGAAGTAGTTGGATGAGATATCAAAAATAAGTAAACTTGAAAATCCATGTTTCATCCTTAAACTTGGAATGGGACCGTAGAAATTGTTGCCATGCAATACCAATATTGTCAACATTGGTAGAGTTTGAAGCCAATCAGGAAATTTGTCCTCAATTTGATTGTTGGCAAGATTCAAGATCTCTAATTGTGTGCACTTTGACAAAGATTTTGGCAAAATACCTTCTAATTGGTTGTCATTGAGATTCATAACGCTGAGAGGACTATTCATTGAGAAATTACTTGGTAATGTGCCATTTAGTTTGTTCCTTTTTAAATCCAAAAAAGAAAGGGAAGACAAGTTTGCAAGGCATGGTGGAATGACACCTACCAACATATTGTGAGACAAGAGGAGAACATTAAGTGAACTTACATTACAAATGGATGAAGAGATGTCTCCAGTGAGTAAATTTAAACTAAGATCAAGGAATTGGAGATTGTAGTTCCTTGAGAATTGCTTCATTGGAGTTGTCAACAAGTTTTGGGATAGGTTCAAATAATTTAATGAATCGATTTCATGTAACCACTTGGGAACTGTTCCATTCAATTTGTTGTTGGATAGATCAAGTTCTGTCAACCTTGGGACTTTTCCTGCCAATTTTGGAAACTCAGTCAGACCTAAAGAAGATAAATACAATCTCTCTAACCTGGGGAAATTGTAATTGACATTGTGAAAACCACTAAAATTGTTTGATGATAAACATAATTGGCCAAGATTTACAAGAGTGAAGATTGATTGTGGAATATTGCCCTGTAGCTTGTTGTTGCACAAATACAGAAACTCAAAGGACATTGACACCATAGCACTTATATGTCCTGTGAACTGATTATCTGATAGATCTAGCTCTAGCAAATATGTCAAAGATAAACACCAAACAGGAATTGTTTCATTTAGTAAGTTGTCATTCAAGTATAACCGAGTTAGGTTTGAAAGACTTATTATTTTGTTAGGCAGAGGACCCTCCAATCTATTATGTGAAAGATCTAAGAAAACAAGATATTGAAGATTTAGAATTGACAATGGAATTTGACCACTCAATTTATTCATTGAAAGATCCAAGAAAACGAGACATTGGAGATTTGAAAGTGTTGATGGTAGCTCTCCTTCTATATTGTTATGACTCAAATCTAATTCTTGAAACTTATTTGACTGGGGAAAGACATTTGGGATTTGGTCACCGAATTGATTGAATCCGAGATCTAAAAAACTTAAATATGGAAGTGTTAAAAGAGAGGATGGGATTGAACCATTGAGATAGATGTTATGTGACAGATCAAGAAAAGTAAGATGTGTGAGGTTGGAGAAAGAGGCAGGGATTGACCCCTCAAATTGATTAAATGAAAGATCCAATATAGTGAGAGAAACAGCACTACAACTCAAGTTGGGAAGATGCCGGCCATTGAGACGATTATGAATATATGACAAGTGCAACTGTTGAAGTTTTGGTAAGCATAAGATGCCATTTTTCAAGTTTCCCCACACTCCAGTGTAACTGAGACTAAGACTAACTAAAGAAGTAGACTGGTTGAGTGGCCTCATTGAACTTTGAGTCATATCTACATCATCCAAAATAAGCTCCTTTAAAAATGTTGTGTTTTGGAGGAACTTCTTCCAACTGCTTTCTTTCCACCTTAACATGAAATTATGAGAGAGATCAAGTGATTCTAATTTAGAAAGTTGTGAGATTTGAGAAGGAATTTCACCTTCAAAGAGACAATAAGACAAGTTGAGGTGTGTGAGACTCACAAATCCACCAAAGAGAGGTGAAAGTTGGAAGTTGAAATAATTGAAAGCAAGATTAAGTAATTGGAGATGAGAAAGATAGAAAAAGGTACTGTTCGGAAGGATTGCATCGAAAAGGCCACTGCATGAGACATCAAGGCCTATGACACGACCAGAAATGGGATGGCAAGTAACTCCAACCCATGAGCAACAATCTGTCTCATTTTCCCATTTTGGTGTCTTTGGATCCATATCACTGCATGCAGCATAGGTGGAAACAGCATAAGTGGTATCATCATAAGTGAGAGAGGTCTCTTCTGACCCAAAAGAAAAAGTATTAGAGGTTTTGAATTGGAGCAAGGCAATTTTATCGTGAGGATGACATAAGGAATGGGAGAATGAGAAGTGAAAGAAGAACATATGGCAACATAGAAGAAGCAACCACCCCACCCATGACTCCATATCTGACTGTGTTTAAAGGAAAAATGTGCATACGGCTAAGTAATGAAAGATCAACATTTATAGCCAAATTAAAATAGGGAGATGGAGTTCTTTGATTGTGACCAGATTAATGTTTGATCGTGGCTTCTAAACAAAACATGGCTCAGCTTCTAATATTGTAGCAGCATTGTCAATGGAATTGACTTGTTGGAGTCATTGTCGACAAAAATGGGGCCTATAGGTTTGATTTCCTTCTTCAAATTTATTGTACTCTCTATCTTATCCACAAAAATGGCATTGACTGAGGAGTCAATGCCCCAAAAAATGGGACTTCGCTTTAATATTCCAACTACCAACAGTTATCGCAACAACATATCTCACTTTTTATCAAATACTTTCTTTTTTATTTTTTAACTAATAATTATCCAAAAAATAAACCCACCACATCGTTTCACTCTTCATATATTTTATTCTTTCCTATAATCTTTACTGCAAAGGAAATGCTTTTCTTTTAATCTTTTCAGATACATTTTATATCTTTTCGTAGTGTTTTTATTTTTTCAATATTCTTTATTTATATTTCTTCTGTTAACCTATATATAATGGTAGCATTTTAAAAAAACTAAATGTATTGATTTGATTATAATTACTTAAGAAATAAAAGTTGGTTACTAAACTTGTTGAACAGAATAAACTTAATTATAAATACTATGTACGAGCTAACAGTTTTCGCTTTTAAACTTGTTTTATATACTTTGATTTTATAGCAAACAAAGAATATAAAGGTACATTGACAATTTTGAAAATTTTACGATTTTATAGATCTTGATAACTTAATCGAAACTTATTCGTTTATATATTTGGATTGGTCAACAAACGCGATTTATATTTTTGCAAAATTTTCAAAAATATCATGTTTTAAAAACATTATTTTAACTTAACATAGAGGCATAGGATTTAGTTTCTTGAGAACTTCCAAAGACCATAAAGTCTATATGCTTTCGTTGGTATAGAATAGAAGCTTCACCTTTTGTTCACTTGAATGAATTTAGGGGAGAGTGATTAAGTGAATTTGAGAGAATTTGAATATAATTTTTTTTTGTTTATTTGAGTGAATTTGGAAGTAAGTGAAAGTGAATTTGGAAGGAACGTTTGTGAGGATTAGTGTAGGATTTGATTGATTTGACAGATTAAAAAAATTTACTTTCAAATTCTCACTTATCTTTAAATTCACTCAAATAAACAACCAAAAAATTTATTTTTAAATTTTTTCAAATTCACTCAATTACTCTTTTTCAAACTCATTCAAGTGAACAAAGACTAAATGTTGAAGAAAAATTACAAGATTTTCATTGAGCTATGAAGTTTAGGCTTCGAGTTTTAATAAAACTTAAGCCTATTAAGTGTTATGTTTTGGTTAATTTTTGAAACTTATTCCTCCACCAATTTCATTTTTGTAATACAAAAAAGTCACTACAATTTTGCGAGCGCCATAGCCTCTACCTCTACTACAAAAAGTTTTTCTTCTCCTGTGCCTTCTTTGTTGAGATGTCACTGAAGCCTCCATGTTTGCCGGTGTCGCTAAGGCCTTGTTCACTTGAAGGGATTTGGGAGAGAGTAATTGAAGGGATTTGAGAGGATTTGAAGATAAATTTTTTTGTTGTTTATTTGAGTGAATTTGGAGGTAAATTAGAGTGTATTTGGAAGTAAATTTTTTTAATCTGTCACGTCAATAAAATCCTACACTAATTCTCACAAATTTTACTTCCAAATACACTCTAATTTACCTCCAAATTCACTCAAATAAACAATAAAAAAATTTATCTTCAAATCCTCTCAAATCCCTTCAATTACTCTCCCCCAAATCCCTTCAAGTGAACAAGGCCTAAAAGACCTCCATTTCCACCACTGAAGCCCACTCCATTTATGTCATTTAAGCACCTTCGTTCTTTGAGTTAATAAACATTGAATTGGTGAACAATTTTTTGGTTTTTTTCCGTCTTTGATTGAGTTTTTTTATTGTGTTTTTGGTTGAGTGGTTCTTTGTTCTTTGTTGGTAATGTTTTGGTTTTTCTGCTGTCATGGTTGTCCAGGGTACTGACATTGCTATCCAGTTACTATTATTGTGGTGGGATTGTATAGCGTTCCAAATCGTCCAGAATTTCATCGTACTCCATTGTTGTTCGTGAGGTTCCTATTAAAATTTATTTTATAATATGAAGCTTTAAAAAAAAATTGTTGTGAAAAAATTTATTTTTTTATGTTAGATATATGATTAATTATATGCTTAAATATATTGATTTAATTATTTGAGATTGTTGTTTTAATGAGTTAGTCTTAATTTTTCGTTTGAAATTTAATACAAAAATACTTTATTACCTTCAAGTTTCTTTTGAAGAAATTATATATTTTTTAAATTAATATAAGAGAAGACTGTGATAATAATTAATAAACATTGAATCTTGTTTGATAAATTAATAATCTTTTATAATTTAGTAGTGCATATATATTTTAGTATACATGTATAAAATTCATGAATATTTGTCAACTGTATATTGTATTGATCTTTAGGTGTATATTGATTATGATTAATAATCATTTTCATTTCATGTAACCTGAAAATCAATACAAAAAGTTGACAAAATTTCATGAAATTTAAGATATGTTGTTCAAAATTGATATGTACACATTGAATACCAAAGTGAGATCAATCTTGAAAAAACAATTTTTGAAACTGTGTGTGAACAATTTCAGTGTATATATTGATATTTGATTAATTTATTATGTAAGAATACTAAGCATGAGGGAGGAATAAAAGAATTTATATAATTTGTATAACACAAAGATAAAAATAATGATGAAAATAAATTTACATGTCTTTGTGTCACCTGTTTAGATGTCTCAAGGTGTATTAGTTAAAGATTAATATATTATCATGTATAGCTCGCCCGCCTTATTTTGAATGACATTCTTCATGGCTTGAAAATTTTGTAGGTAAGTTTTTGGTATTCCACCATTGAAGTTGTTGGATGAAATATAAAAAAAGTTGAAAATCCGTGCTTTTGGTATTTCACTATTGAAGTTGTTGGATGAAATATGAAAAATAAGTAAAGTTGAAAATCCGTGCTTTGCATTGTGACCCCTAAACACGGCATGACTTATCTTCTAATCCTTTCTTTACGCTTTCATGATTGTTCCCATTTTTCCAATTTAACGCGCATCACTCCCACTTGGAAAGTCATTTGACATAACTCCACTAACACTTTTATTTCTTACATTCAAAATTTAGAGTCTAAATTTTCCATAGCCCACTTAAGATAATTGCTACTGGAATTCACTTCGAGTCATTGCCTGCAAAAACGGATCATATTGGTTTGATTTTCATAATCAAATGTATACTATTTTTACAATTAGAAGTCTTACGTCGATTAGAGATAGAATCAAATTATAATATATAAGTTAGATGCAAATCTCATCTTATAAATCGATTTTGTGAGATTGAATTAGACTTAAAATACATTTCTAATAAATAATTTTTAGAATTTAATAATATTTTATTATTCAACTATAGTTATTTTATAATCCAAAAGATATTTTACTATACCCATTCTTATAAATCAATCTATTAAGTTTCTAATAAAGACATGCCAGAATTTTTCTTTTTAAATCAATAAAATGAGTTTAGTATAGCATAATTTTTCAAGAATTAGCTACTTCTTTTATCTTTCTAAAAACATTTCTGACATCACGTCACTGCTGTAAAATTAATGAAATAAAAACTTTGATGATAAAATACATGAAAAACATGCGTAATAAAATTTGTAAAATGATGATAATTTAACTGTCAAAAGTTTAATTAAGTAAATATTTTATTCTTCCCTATAATCTTTACTTTAAGGAAAATGTTGTTCTCTTTATTTTTTCAGATACATTTTCTATTTTTTTTTTAGTATTTTTAATTTTTTTAATACTATGTAATATTTTGTCATTTGTTAACCGTATATATATTGATTTCTTTAGATGATAGCATCCTAAACAAAATTAAATATATTGATTTGATTATAATTATTTAAGAAATAAAGGTTGGTCATCAACTTGTTGAACAGAATAAACTTAATTAACAATCAGAAGTTTGCTATACAGTAAAAGATATATTTTTTCAATTAATTATTTGCCATTAATATTTTCTCTTCTCTTTATCTTTTTAGTATTGTTTTGTAGGTCTTAACTGTGTTTTTTTTAGTTGTGAGAGTGTACAAGAACACTTTAACTTTAATACATTGGTCAAAACAGATCACCTAATCCAATTCAATCGGGCTCATTTATTAGAGAGTCAAAAGAATTTGAACCCGACTTAACCCATCACAGATTGGTGGGTTAAACGAGTTAGCTCACCGACTCATTTAATTACAAGTTTTTTTTAAATATTTTTGTTTAAATTTTTTGTAATATAAATTTAAATAATTTCACTATAAAAATATGTTAAACTGAAAAAACAATTCAAAATAAAAAAATTAGCATACATCTCAAATATAATTCAAAAGCAAACCCAAAAAGCGAATAAATAAGTTTATAATATGTATAATTTTTGTGTCACTTATCCATTTATAAAATTATACTCTTGAATGGATAAATTTATAATATTTGGCTCTATTGAAACATCTCTTTCTTTTTCCCATTTATAATACAATAAAAAATGTTAACTAATAATATTGAAACAAAAAATAATAAATAATTAAATTAAACTAGGTGGATTGGTGAGTCAACTCGACTCATACAGATTCAACTTAGGTGAGTCGGGTTCTAAGTGAGCTGAGTTGACCCATAGATTCTAATCCATTTTGACAGTACTAATCCCTTGCATCCATTTCTCTTTTCTTTTTGAATGGTTTTAAGTTGATGAATAGGAAAATATGTGAATTAGCATAATTAATTCAAGGTTTTCTAATATTTACTTTTCTTGTTTATATAACTTAGTTTGACATTCCTAAACCAAAGTGAGTGCTTGTCCATGCACCTCACCAGACTCACTCTACACCTCCTTATTTTTCTATTAATCCAATTGTGCTCCTCTAACAATATAGAGAATTTGTTTTTGAAATGCAATCTAACCGCACTTGGAAGTGTAGTTCGAAACTCGCCACAGTTGGAAATGCGATCTAACCACAATTGGAAGTGCGGTTTATACCACGCCGTAGTTGAAAATGCGGCTAACGCACTTCGAAGTGTGTTTTCTATTGCCGCATCTTGAAATGCGCATTGCTTTTGCTTTGCTTTATTGTATTTGATTATTTTTTAATTTGATTTGATTTTTATATTTTTTTATTAGTTTATATAAATATTAAATATTTTGTAATTTATATTTTTTTTATATTTGATATTTGTTTAAATTTTAGTTTTAATATAATTAATTTTTCTTAATTTCAAAATTTAAATTTGTTTGTTAATTTTTTGAATCTATAATTATGTTTTGATATTTTAGTTTTCGATATGAATTATTATTTAATTATTTGTTGTATATGTTTTTAGTTTTTATTTGTTTATTAATTTAAATTTAATTTGTTGTGTTTTTGTGGTTTTTTTAAACTTTTTTTTATTGATTTGTTAACATTTTTTAATTTTTAATTTTTATTATATTTGATACTTATTTAAATATTATTTAATTATAATGTAATTAATTTGAAATTTATACTTGTTTGTTAATCTTTAATGTTTTGAAATTATTTATTTATTTAAATAATTATTATGTGTAAATATTTATTTAAATAATATTTATTATGCAAAAAGTCAATAAACTATCATTATAAAATGACTCAACCAAAGTTCAATGACCCTCATGCCTAGAATGGGTAAAGTGCACCCTATTGCACTGCATTATAAAAATTTATAATTAACTGTAAAACAGTTAAAAAATTTGAATTAAATTAAGAAATAATTTAAAGTAATTAAGCTAAACTATTTTATTATAGTGCAGTGTAGTTCAATGAACTACTTTTTAGTTCACTATAATGCGGTTGACTTAAAGGCTTCTTTCTTGTAGTGAAACTAATGGAATGTTTTGCCACTATTGTTAAAGGATTGGACAATTCTACCATACAAACCATACACTACTAACTACAATCAGAATTAACACTTATCATTGGCAATTAAAAGCACTCCAAACAGTGTCAAAGTTAAATCTAAAGTAAGAATATAACATTAAAAAGTATATATATCTAGTTCTAATTGTAATATATGTATCTATTCATTTCATATTTTCTTAAATATCCATTTTAATGACCTCAACTGGCATCAATCTTCCAAAAATAACGAATCATTGATACAATATGCCTCGGGAATATAATGTAAAATCTAAATAGCATGGATATATAAAAAGGACACATTTTTTAATTTTTGAAACACAAGACGATATGATAGAAGATGAACAAGAAAATATGAAAAATTTCAAAAATCACATAACATAGCATAGCTATAATACATGCAAAATTAATCTAAACTAAACATAAAATAAAATTCATAATCACAAGAGATTGATTCGTTAAACATATAAAAATGCTTAAGTTTATCTAAATGTTATGGTATTCCAATTCGTATTGATACAGAAGTTTAAAAGTAAAAGTAAAAACTATAAAATGCAGCTAGACAAAGTGTCCTTGCAGTGTCTGAAATAAAAATATAATTTACATCAGTCCAACAAAAAAGGTACTATTAAGAGGTTTTGTACTTCTAAGCATAAAAGAAAAAACAAACAGATCCAGACCAAGAGTGTTAAGAAAAATCCTGAAATCTTGTCCAAAAGCTCACAACTGTAGTACCTGAGAAGGCTCAATTTCAAATGAATGTGTTTCTTTCTCTTCTGCAGTTGCTGCCACTTCTGCTTCGTTTAGCAATTCATCATGAGTACCTTCAATTTCACCTGCTGCTTTGCTTATTGTAAATCCATCTGCATTTACATTCTGGTAAAAAAAAAAAAACAGAAATTTGGGAAAGGTTAGCAATTGGAATGCACAAAGCAAGAACACAACAATATTGGTAATGTCAGAAAAAGCAATTCACAGACAAAATTATAATTTTCACAAAAATCTACAAAAAGAAGAAAAAATGTATGAGCAACCAATTCAATGTGACACGACAGCATTAGTAGAATGTCTGAAGTATGCACTGCCAGTATCAAAATTAAAACCAGACAGTAAAAAGAAGGTAATTCCAATTGTGCCCCACTAATATTGGAAATATTGAATATAGTAGCAGGCAGGGTAAAATCAACCAAAAATATGAGAATATATAAGGATCATGCACCGGGAACACACATATTTATGTACCAATCACCAAGGCTAATGTAAGGAACAATCCAATTATATTTATCAGGATATGAATCTTTCTCTAAATCCTTCTTATAATGGATTAAAAGATAGTATTATATCCTTCTGAATAGAATTGTCTTCATATTCGGACTAAGAAATAGTTCTCAATCAAGTTTTTATATTATCTGTGAAAAAACACAAGATTAGTGTAGTCTCTAAATCAAATTCATCCAAGTATGAAGATTATTTGTTGTTTGTTTTGAAAATCATTTCCTACTGTTTCATGGTTGACTCCTTTCTTTGGTTATGTTGACATTTGTAGGGATGATAAAGTAGTTTTAAAATTTCAAAATCCTATGAAATGCATACTCTTTGATGGAATAGTTATGGAATTTCTCAAATATAACATACAATTGCCTTTCACTCTATTTTTTTGTGCCTGTTCTCATTAATAAATTCATCTATGTTTTGTTAGCTATGAGATTTTTAGGAGACTAAATAATTTTTATAGTCAATATAGTTATTTGTGAAACTTTTAGGCCAAACGTTGATGTACTCGGAAAACAACTTAAATATGACTAGGTTTGTCATTGCAAGATTTATTTTATCAAAATGTTGAATTAATAAATAAATAAAAATATTTAAAAGTTTACGTCTATTAATATTTCGATTAGGAGCTAAAGAAAATTAAAAGGTTAAAATGGTAGAAAAGTAAATTGTAGATCCCAATAATATGTGCCCCACGATTCCACGTTCTAATTCTTTGTCTCCTATCTTAATTATTTTTTAACAATTAGTATTAAATTCATAATTCTTATCGAGTAGGGCCAAAACACACACAACGTGAATTACTTTATTTTTTTATTTGTTATGTAACAATTATAAGGTATTTTAGATAAATTAGTTTAAATTTTTTATTATTTATTTTGAAATTTAGTATGTGGTAACAAAAGTAGAATACATTTCTTTTACAACTAAACATTGATCAAATCTTCCATGCAACATGGTGTGATAAGATTCTTGACTTACAATTTTTTTTCCAACATAATTGAAATTGAACAAGAACAAGTGCATGGAACTTTTTGCAGTCATGCCACATATCCACTCATTTATTTTGTCACTTTTCACTACTTCACATATTTCACTTTCTTCTTATCTTTTTACGGGGCCCACCTCCGACCATTTTCACAAGCCATTTAGGCTTTCCAATGAACAATACAAAAATTCCTAAGCCAATTCCAAATATTATTCCACATCCATATCCTATAACAACTGCTTCCCATCCAAATTCAAATCTCTCTTCTCGCCAGAAGCTCGGAGAAGATGGAGATTGTTGTTCAGTGTTGGTGCAGTTCTTTGACAATGGGAACCCACATAGTCCTGAGTTTCCAATGTAGGAGTTATTTTCAAAAGTGTTGAACTGTTTTCCTTCAGGTATTTCTCCAACAAGATTATTATAGGAAAGATTTAGGACTTCGAGAAAGTTCAAATTGGTTAATTCTGTGGGTATCTTACCCATGAACATATTTGAGGAGAGATCCAATGATTCCAAATTTGTCAAATTTCCAATGGATTGGGGAATGGAACCACTCAATCTATTATGGGAAAAGTTGAGTCCTTTAAGAGCATGAAGCTCTCCAATTACATATGGAATCTCTCCTTCAAATTTGTTTCTGGATAGATCAATGGTTATAAAGTTTTTTGGAATTTTTTTGAATGTCATAGCTATGGCTTTTGTTGTTATGGTTGCAAATTCAATTACAGTTGCAAAATCATTTATAGATGCATTATTGAAAGGTTGCATGTATAGCTCGTCCACTGTGTAACGAATAACGTTCTTCATGGCTTGAAAATTTTGTATATAGCTTTTGGGTATTGAACCATTGAAGTAGTTGGATGAGATATCAAAAATAAGTAAACTTGAAAATCCATGTTTCATCTTACTTGGAATATGACCGTATAATTTGTTGGCACGCAATACTAGTACTGTCAACATTGGTAGAGTTTGAAGCCAGTCAGGAAATTTGTCCTCTATTTGATTGTTGGCAAGATTCAAGATCTCCAATAGTGTACAATTGGACAAAGATTTTGGCAAAATACCTTCTAAATTGTTGTCATTGAGATTTATAACGCTGAGAAGACTATTCATTGAGAAACTACTTGGTAATGTGCCATTTAGTTCGTTCCTTTGTAAATCCAAAATAGAAAGGGAAGATAAGTTTGCAAGGCATGGTGGAATGACACCTACCAACTTATTGTGAGACAAGAGGAGAACATTAAGGGAATTTACATTACAAATGGAGGAAGAGATGTCACCAGTGAGTAAATTGAAACTAAGATCAAGGAAGTAGAGTCTGTAGTTCCTTGAGAATTGCTTGATTGGAGTTGTCAACAAGTTTTGGGATATGTTCAAAAAAGATAATGAATCCATTTCATGTAACCACTTGGGAACTGTTCCATTCAATTTGTTGTTGGATAGATCAAGGTCTCTCAACATTGGAACTTTTCCTACAAATTTTGGAAATTCAGTTAGACCTAAAGAAGATAAATACAATCTCTCTAACTTAGGGAAATTGTAATTGACGTTGTGAAAACCACTAAAGTTGTTTGATGATAAACATAATTGGCGAAGATTTACAAGAGTGAAGATTGATGTTGGAATATTGCCCTGTAGCTTATTGTTGCACAAATACAGAAACTCAAAAGACTGTGACACGATAGCACTAATATGTCCTGTGAACTGATTATCTGATAGATCTAGTTCTAGGAAAGATGGCAAAGATAAACACCAAACTGGAATTGTTTCATTTAGTAAGTTGTCATTGAAGTATAACCGAGTTAGGTTTGAAAGACTTTTTATTTTGTTAGGCAGAGGACCCTCCAATCTATTATGTGAAAGATCTAAGGAAACAAGATATTGAAAATTTAGAATTGACAATGGAATTTGACCACTCAATTTATTCAATGAAAGATCCAAGTGAATGAGATGTTGAAGATTTGAAAGTGTTGATGGTAGCTCACCTTCTACATTGTTATGACTCAAATATAGTGTTTTAAAATTGTTTGATTGGAGAAAAACATTTGGGATTTGGCCATTGAATTGATTGAATCCAAGATCTAGAAAAGTTAGACTCGGAAAGGTTAAGAGGGAGGAGGGAATTGAACCGTTGAGATAGACGTTATGTGAGAGATCAAGGATAGTAAGATGCGTGAAGTTGGAGAAAGAGATTGGGATTGATCCCTCAAAATAATTATATGAAAGATCCAATATAGTGAGAGAAGCAGCACTGCAACTCAAGCTGGGAAGATGCTGACCATTGAGACTGTAACTATTAACTGACAAGTGGAATTGTTCAAGTTTTGGAAAGCATAAGATGTCACTTTTCAAGTTTCTCCATACTCCAGTTCTACTGAGACTAAGACTAACTAAAGAGGTAGACTGATTGAGTGGTCTCATTGAACTTTGAGTCATATCTACATCATCCAAAATTAGCTCCTTTAAAAATGTTGCATTTTGGATGAACTTCTTCCAACTTCTTTCTTTCCACCTTAACCAGAGATTATGAGAGAGATCAAGTGATTCTAATTTAGAAAGTTGTGAGATTTGAGAAGGAATTTGACCTTCAAAGAAACAATTAGACAAATTGAGGTGTGTGAGACTCATAAATCCACCAAAGAGAGATGAAAATTGAAAGTCGATATAATTGAAAGCAAGATTAAGTGATTGGAGATGAGAAAGATAGAAAAAGGTACTGTTCGGAAGGATTTCACCGTAAAGACCACTGCATGAGACATCGAGATCTATGACACGACCAGAAATAGGATGGCAAGTAACCCCAATCCATGAACAACAATCTGTTCCATTTTTCCAAGTTGCTATTTTTGGATCAACATTCCCACAATCATATATATTATAGCTATCAGAAAAATTGAGAGAGGTTTTGAATTGGAGCAAGGCAATTTTATCGTGAGGATGACATAAGGAATGGGAGAATGAGAACTGAAAGAAAAACATATGGCAACATAGAAGAAGCAACCACCCCACCCATGACTCCATATCTGACTGTGTTTAAAGGAAAAATGTGCATACGGCTAAGTAATGAAAGATCAACATTTATAGCCAAATTAAAATAGGGAGATGGAGTTCTTTGATTGTGACCAGATTAATGTTTGATCGTGGCTTCTAAGCAAAACATGGCTCTGCTTCTAATATTGAACCAGCATTGTCAATGGAATTGACTTGTTGGAGTCATTGTCGACAAAAATGGGGCCTATATAGGTTTGATTTCCTTCTTCAAATTTATTGTACTCTCTATCTTATCCACAAAAACGGAATTGACTTCGAGTCAATGCCCAAAAAAATGGGACTTCGCTTTAATATTCCAAATACCAACAGTTATCGCAACAACATATCTCATTTTTTATCAAATACTTTTATTTTTTATTTTTTAACTAATAATTATCCAAAAATAAACCCACCACATTGTTTCACTCTTCATATATTTTATTCTTTCCTATAATCTTTACTGCAAATGAAATGCTATTCTTTTAATCTTTTCAGATACATTTTATATCTTTTCCTAGTATTTTTATTTTTTTCAATATTATTGATTTATTTTTCATCGGTTAACCTATATATAATGGTAGCATTTTAAACAAAACTAAATATATTGATTTGATTCTAATTATTTAAGAAATAAAAGTTGGTTACTGAACAGAATAAACTTAATTATAAATACTATGTAGGAGCTAACAGTTTTGGGTTTTAAACTCGTATTATATGTTTGGATTTTATAGTAAAAGAAGAAAAATAAAGATACAGTAAGTGTTAAATAAATATCAAATAAAGATATTATATTTAATAGTAAAAACTATATATCGAATCAATCGTTTGTGTTGAATATATATTTTATTTATAATAGAAAAAATATGAATTAAGTTCAAAATACAAATAAGAAATAATAACAAGTTAGTGCATACGTATCTTATGTACCAAACTTGTTACTAATATAGTAAAAATATTTGCTTTTGCACTCGAGTGACATTAAATTGTTAATAATTTGCAAGACGGCATAAAAACGAAATACCAACCCGAGAGAGTTTCCTGAACAACAAATTGAGAAGTTGTTGCATGCAAATTTCTTCTTGCAAATCGTCATTAAAGAATGCATTATTAACATAATAAAGAGATCATTGTTTGAGAGTCACCATAATAAAAATAAACTATAAAATTTTCTAAAAATATCAGTTTTATAAAAATAATTTTAACTTAACATAAAGACCTAGGATTGAATTTTTGGAGAATCGAAGTAATAAAGCCTGTATGCTACATTAGGTATAGAATAGAAGCTTAAATGTTGAAGAAAAATTACAAGATTGTCACTAAGTTATGAGGATTAGACTTCGAGTTTTAATAAAATTTAAGCCTATTAAGTGTTATGTTTTGGTTTTATTAATAACCAAAGCCTAAAACCCTACCTAGGATTAATTTTTGAAACTTTCTCCTTGGCCAATTTCATTTTTGCAACACGAAAGTCATGTAGTTTTGTGAGCGCCATAGGCTCTACCTTGACTGCAACAAGTTTTTCCTCCGCTGTGCCTTCTTAGTTGAGATGTCGTTGAAGCCTTCATGTCCGTCGGTGTCGCTAAAGGACCTCCATTTCCACCATTGAAACCCACTCCATTTATGTCATTTAAGTGTAACGTCCCTAGTTTGAATGTCACTAAAAGCGTTAATGATTTTTTTTTTTTTGAATTGGGTCATAAACAAACTTTTTCGAATATATAAAGTTATCACAATTTAAAATTTAATTATTCAATTCATAAGATTTTTTTTTATTTAAATTGATTCCATATAAACTAAAGATTAAATAAATCTTTACAACCTGTATGTTCACTTTGATTTAATAAACATACATAAAGCTTGAAACTCCTTTTAAAAACGAAATATAATTCCCTCAAAACTTCTATTCTCCTCTTGTAACGCATCCTCTGAAGTCTTTGCACAAAATCTGCATTTTTATACGAGCTTCCGTATAACATACATTATATAATATACATTATATAATGATCGCAGGCACACTCACAGACAAAATACACAGTTGAAGATAACATTTTAATAAACATTCAATAAATCAAACATTTTTAAGATAACAAGATATACATGTACCTACAATCGTATCAAAGAAAATTTAATTCAACTCTGAAGACATACCAAATCAATTAAATTCTGCACAATAGTAAATTAATCTTTACTTAGTCCTTCACGGTAAAATATTCACGTCACATACAAATTATAAGGTTTGAAGTTCAGACTCAGAACACCATACATGTTAACCATACATTAGTTATTAAAATGAACTTAACCAATTATGTTCCACACCTTAAGTGTAACACCTAATATTTTAAAGGGTATTACTGATAGTAGAGACTAAATTAATTTGATATCTTTTATAAAAAATCAAACTTTATTTCAATTTTTCCAAAGTACAATACCAAACTTACAATTTCAAACAATATAGTCTTCACCACTTAACATAAATTCGAAATTTCAACTTATAAGTCTTACACAACATAATTTTTCCAATACAAATTTATTCTTTTTACAAAATATCCCTGAAAGTTTTTCCCCGCATCTCTCTCATCTCTAAGCTTTTTCAACCGCATCTGCAACATTATCTATTCACATATAACATAAGTTATATGATCATAGCACAAACAAATAAGGGTAAGCCAACCCTATTATATAAATCATTAAACTTGTAATAAAAATATTTCAATCATGTATTTCTGTAATTGATAAAATATCATTATCCCGATGTCATTAATTCATCATTATCAAAATCATCTTCCTCATTTTCATAAACCTTACAAGTGTACTATGCTTACTCACGAAGCCTTATGGTCAGACCGCTCTCTGCCTGCTTCCTTAAGCCTCACCTGTATACTATGTCTTACTTTCTGAAGCCTTATGGTCAGACCTCTCTCTGCCTGCTTCTATAAAACTTATGAACCATATATTTATGTCAAAGCCTTATGGTCAGACCACTTTCTGCCTGCTTTCATAAACCTCAGGTGTTACTTTGCTCATATCAAGCTCTCATGGTATAAACTGAACATACTACTCCCCGTAGTAAACATCATTTCATAAGCAATGATTTCTTATATCCACTCCAACATTTCATCAAATCAACATTTCATACCCTCTTATCCACTCCAACATTTCATCAAATCAACAATTCATAACCTCTTATCCACATAACTCAATCATGTTCATTCTCTAATCATAATTTGACAATAACCTATTTTGGTGTCAATAAATTAAACATATTGCCAGATATCATACTTCATATTATAAACTCATTTTGACCATAACGAGTATAACTCAACATATTTTCACCAATCAAAGATCATAGATCAGCCAAAACACTTCAACATATCTTAGCAACTACATATTAAAGTCTGAGCTCAATGTAACGATAAATGAAATATATATGAAGTTTTTACCATGATAACTTTATGCATCAACAATCAACTTGTTTTATTTTATTTTCATCCTAGTAGAGATCTTTCTTTACCCCAATTGGTCACCGGAGAGGACCCAGATGTCTGAACGCATCAAACTCACCTTCGACGCCAGTACATATGACTAGTCACAACTGACTGGACCAGGCCAAGGCTGCTCTATGATCAGGGATGTGCCGACTCAGGTTTTTAAGGTTCCTCTATCCTACCAACAAAGGGAGGCCCTCAATAATTAACAATTTATTTATTTAAATTATCTACCTTGTTCTCTTATGCTCTAAATCTAAAATGCCTAATTTTAATATTTTTACTTCCTCTCACAACAACCTGAAACAGTATCTGTACATCTATTTAATACCCATATACAAACTATTACAGAACCCTTACTCCAGACCTTCCAACAAGATCAATTTCAGCCAATAAACTCATTCAAAACAGATTAAATTCATCACATCACAACATGTACAATTTAACAGTTTCAGTTATAACACCCAATATAATAAAAGTCATAAAACAGTTTCACAAGAGAACACCAGTTCAACATTCATATGTATATAAATTCATACAAAAATAATTAGTTGCCCTTACCATCAAAATAATATTAATATAAAAATTCAGGGGAAACAAGAAGTTGAATCTGGCAGAGCCGGTTAGACAACTTCTCATCCTTCCAAAAATACAATATAAATAAGAAATAACAGGTATGGGGAAACAAGAAGTTGAATCTAGCAGAGCCGGTTAGACAACTTCTCATCCTTCCAAAAATACAATATAAATAAGAAATAACAAAAGCTTTGGGGAAACAAGAAGTTGAATCTGGCAGAGCCGGTTAGACAACTTCTCGTCCTTACAAAAAATACAAAAGAAACAATTAAATGTTCTCATTCAAAATTCAAGACCATACAGAAACAAAATACTCTATATTCAAGATTTAGGATTAGATAAAAGCAAAGTATAAGAATGGCTTCCCTTACCTCTATTACAGACTTAATCTCCTCGCTCTCTGAAAACTTCCAGAATATCCCCTTTAAAATTAGAAATTCT
Source organism: Vigna hirtella (assembly GCA_027742795.1). NCBI lineage: Eukaryota > Viridiplantae > Streptophyta > Magnoliopsida > Fabales > Fabaceae > Vigna > Vigna hirtella. The sequence goes on from JAHCHA010010600.1 coordinate 36,501, forward strand.
TCCAACTCTCTTCTCTAAAAAATTTTCTAAGTTCTTTGGTGTAAATTTTCAGCCTCCCCCTTGGCTATTTATAGCAAAAAAATTTACTATTCATTTTAACTATTCATTTTTTTATTCATTTTACTATTACAAAAATAATTTTTTATTTGTAATTTGATGAATTCTGATCTCAAAGCTACGTGGAACACTTATCCTTTCCAAAAATATATATATATATATATATATATATATTTTTTACTATTCACTTTTTACTATTCACAATTTACTATTCACTTTTTACTTCTTTTTTTTTTTTTTTATCTAGTATCTAACTTACAAATATTTTCAAGGATCTTACATTAAGTCCTTATGACATATACATCAAATTTATTTTACAACAAAAGAATTGTCACATAATAAACCATTTTCCAGATTCAATACTCGTTATTATGCATCCATTAAAAATAAATTCCAGCAGTTTATCATCTTATTAGCCATTACACACTAGTACAAAAACAACGTATAACGTCACGCGTTCAACATCCAACTACTAAATAACCAACATTAAAAATGAGCGGAGACATTTTTGTAAATAAATGCAATTATTAAACGTCGTTTAGAATTGTAATTCGACGTAAAAGGATATAAAATGCTGAATGACTCTTAAATTCGACGTCGAAAGGTTAGTGAGAATTCAATAAAAATTTGAGCGGGAGATTGAAAATACATTCACTTTATCTTAGCGCGCGATACTCTCTTCTCTTCTTAAATTTTTCTCGAACCAAGTTTGACGAGTATCACATGTAATCTTTTTCTCATTTGATACAAATGCATGTTAATTAATTACTTTATGTTTGATTTTTGTTTGTTTTAACCGATTATTTTTGTGCTCTTGTCCTTCGTAGGCGCATTTTGTTTTTTCTCTCACTGTGACGAAACTTTATTCCGACGAACCCACCTTTTGAAGGTTAGTTTTCGTTTTCGTTTTGAAGAACTTTTTGTTGAACTTGTTTGTAGTTTTTTTGTTGAACTTATTTGTTGTTGTTGTTTAGTTGAACTTGTTTGTTGTTGTTGTTTGATTGAACTTGTTTGTTGTTAGTTATTATTGTTTGTTGTTGATACCAGACTACATGTTCATAGTTCATGCTTTATAAAATACCAAAAAACTGAAATTTGTTGTTTTTTTTTGTTTTTCAGGTCTCGTAGAGTTGTAAGAAAGGATCACAGTTAATTTTAAAAAATTGATTAACGTTGAATATTGACAAAATTCGACGTTAAGTTAACATCGTATATTAACCAAATTTGACATTAATTTAACGTCGATTTTTTAAATTCGACATAAATTTAACGTCTCCTGATATGACGTCGTTTACGAATTCGTCATTAAAAGTCAAAAATATTCAAATTTTTATTTTATTGCCACATAATAAATCATTTTCCAGATTCAATACTCTTTACTATGCGTCCATTAAAAATAAATTCCAGCAGCTTATCATCATATTAGCCATTACAAAAGAAAACATTTTGTTTTACGCACCCATATAAAATTTCCATATTTAATCCTTCCTCCCATGCGTCAATTATTTTGTAAACTCCAATAGCTTAACACCATATTTGCTATTTTATTTATCTTTCATGTTTATTTAAAAGAAACATTTAGAACTTCATATTCATAAAACTCACTGAACCACCCAAGTTTCCTATACCCAGTCAATCAATTAACAGTATGCCCATTTAAGTGTAATGGTGAGACGTAAAGCATTTCCAAAAAAAATAAAAAAAAGTGTAATCATAACATGGCAACCAAGTTTCCGTTCTTCCACAAGTTCAAATCAACAAAGCACATACAAAGATACATCATTCGATCACTATCATCTAGTTTTTCGTTTTATAAAAACATTCATGCAGCAAGGCAAAAATATATAGCTCGGAAAATGTGAAGACCCTTAAAAAAAAAAAAAAAAAAAAAAAAAAAAACGTGCGTCCACGTGGCGGC
>JAHCHA010010602.1:0-18154 GCA_027742795.1 Vigna hirtella
TATAGTTAAAACATAAAACAATCAATCTTAATGATGTTCTAACATTCAAAGTCACCAAGTTCATCTAACATCGAAATTATCTAAACTCCAAATGTTCTAATATCCAAATGTTTCTATAACAAGTAATAAGAAAATGAAACTAATAATGTACATAGTTATCATCAGAATGATCTTCATCATCCTACTCCTCTATTGATGGTTGGACTGCTGTGGGTTGGACTGCTGTGGGTTGGACTGATGAGGGTTGGACTGATGAGGGCTGCTGAGGGACAGCGGGTGACGAGGAGGGTTGTGGCTGGGTCGGAGGGATAACTAATTCATCCTGTGAAGTAGCAAGCAACACTCTCATGACCAGGGCCTTGAAGTTTGTAAACTCTGCTCTCAAATCAGTGATTTCCTGGTCACGTTGCTGCAGTGCCTGCGTGAGGCGGAGAACGACCTCGTCAGGAGTAGTGGTGGAAGAAGAAGGTTGGTGCTTCAGAGTACCTCCTCTCGATGCTGTATAGTTTGCAGCAAGTTGTCCTACACCGTACACTCGTCCCTTTTTCTTCCCACCAACGATGTCGATCCAGCACTGTGTCCTACGGATGTCATCTTCTGCATTATTGGCATCATCCGGTGTAGGAGCTGACTCATGTTCAGATCTAACCTGTGAAAGTCTCGTAGAAAATTCTTCCTGTTGAAACATTAAAAGCAATGTTAGGGAATGATAGAATATCTTAAATGAAAAATTAGTAATAGTAATAGTAATAGTAATAGTGTTATTTGCTTACATGAGTCTTCCGAGATCTTTCATCAACGAATTGATTAGTGCCCTTCCTTACATGAGTCTGTGCAAAGACCTCATCAACATGGACCGCCCGTCCCAAAGCTTGTGCCTGTAACATAATTTAGAATTACAAGTGTATGTATGAAATAAATACATAACTTATATATGAAAGAAAAAGTTATGTAATGAAATTATACCATACGAATGACATGCTCATGAATGGTGATCGACCCACCAGTATGCAGGGTGCCACCCCTTTCAGACGCTCTGTTCCTCTAGGCTTTGGCACATTTATTGCGAAACTCTACTGTATTCCAATGAGCCAGTAAAGAGTTCCAAATTATTTCACCCAGCCAGTAAGGGCGCTGTCCTGCATTGCGGGCATCCCTAAACATCTCTGACAGTCGATGAGATGCTTTCATGTGGAAATTTCTGTGTATCTGACTTTCATGTTCAGGTTTCCACTGCACCTTCATCTGTAACATTAAAGAGAACAAACATTGATTACAGAACATACTAAAATAAGAGGGACAATTAGTTAAATAGATTGTTCACCTGAAAGCGCTGCCAGAATGGCTTTTTGTCGTCATCAGGAATTGCTCCCCAAGTAGGCCATGGACTTAGAAACTGTTGCTTAATTGAACGTGTGATGGCCTGGGAAGCAACCCTAGATGGAATAAACCTGCAGGATAAAAGTCATTTGAATTACAGTAGGGTTTAAACATCAAATAATATCAAGAGATTAAAAACTTACCCTTTACAATACGGCTCAATCCATGGTCGATCATGGAGGGGCGGGTCAAGATTTTCACCATCACCACTTGAATCTTGATCAGGAGATGGTGTGACAGTGTCAGAAGGCGGTATAACAGATGAGGAAGGTATAGAAGTAGGGTCAGGGACAGGAGTGAGGGTTATAACCACAGGGGGAGGAGTGGGGGTTATAATTACAGGAGGAGGAAGAGGGTCTGTTGCAGGGGTAGTAGAAGGGTTTACTGCAGGGGTAGGAGTAGGGTCTACTGTAGGTGTAGGAGTAGGGTCTACTACAGGTGTAGGAGGCTGTACTGTAGGGGTAGGAGGAGGCCCCACAGATGATGTACTGCCGGCAGCAGTGGTGGGTAGTCTAGCAGGCACCCTAAGTACATACTTTGGTGCCTGCCGTTGCCTCTTTCTAGGCCTTGCTACCCCCTTTCCTTTATCAGGACGTTCTGAACCTTGTCCTGTCATTACTGCATTGAAATGGTTACAAATAAAGCGAAAAAATAGAAATGATTAACGAAGGATCAATGATTTTTAAAGTAAATGTATAAATAATTGCATACAACTTTTAAGATGGTATTTTAGATAACTCTATTGAAATGACAGTTCAATTTGCTACAATGGATGTCCAACATTCAATCGTCGTCATCATGATCTTCATCTTCATCTTCTTCTTCATCATCGTCTTTATCATCATCATCTTCGTCTTCTTCTTCGTCGTCGTCATCATCATCATCATCTTCTTGTTCATCTTCTTCTTCTTCTTGTTGTTCTTCCTCTTCTTCTTGTTCTTCATCACCTTGTATTGTTGCTTGTAATTCATCTCCATCACCATCAGGGTCGACCAATGCGGTTATACGTTCAACTTCAATAACTTCTTGTGGTTGTGACATTTGGTCAAGTTGGTAGGCAACATCTTCCTCAACCTCATTTGAGTCAATGCGACCTCTAGGCTTGGTTTGTATTGCTACAGCCCAACCACACTTGTCAATATTGCGGAATGGTGGATATGGCACATAATAAACCTGTCTGACATTAGTTGGTAGAATGAAAGGATCAAACGGTCCATATCTTAATCTCTGGTTGAGTTCGACAATATTAAAGCGTGGTTCGACTCTAGTACCAGCTCTAAAAGGATCAAACCATTCACAATAAAAAAGTACTACTCTGTTTGGAGAAGTAGTGTTGTTGTACTCTAACTCATATATTTTATGAATGATGCCATAGAAATCATCATAACAACCCTCTGTTAGGCCCTTCACATACACACCACAATTTGATGTTTTCTTTCCTTTAGACCATTCATGTGTATGGAATTTGTAACCATTGGTGAAGTAAGTGTGCCATTCTTTGACACATCTCATTGGCCAATTCGAGAGATGTCTTAACTCTTGAACCGTGGGAGTTAATGCCTGATTAAAAACCTACAAAGGTAGTAACAAAATTATAAAAGCAAGAGTCAAATTAACCTTGCTCTAAATGTAGGAAAAAATACGGACCTGATTTCTAAACCAATGGGGAAACTCTGAGTGTATTCTAGCAGAAGTATTTCCTTCTGCGACTTGCTCAGCCACAACAAATGAGTTGGTACAAATGAAATTCATTAGTGTATAACAATTAAACCGTTTGAAAGATAAGAGATGGATGATGACATACTCAAGGTACAGCTTTACTTCACTGCAATTGATCAAGACATGGACATGAGCAGAGTTGAATTCAGCATCAGTTAACCAATGAGTGAATTCTTTCCCTGCGTGACGGCCTGATTGTCGGAAAACTGATAATGCACCTTCACGTGGTTCAACTTGCCATTGCATTTCATTTCTGACATGAGTGGGGGACAACATGAAGTTTTTGAAATAATGTGAACAAAAATACGTTGTCTCTCTGTGCAAGTAAGCTGCACAAATTGAGCCTTCTACTCTAGCTTTATTTTTAACTGAACGTTTGGATTCTCCCATAAACCTTTCAAATGGATACATCCACCTGTATTGCACAGGTCCCCCAAGCCAAGCTTCATATGCAAGATGAATTGGAATATGCTCCATTGAATCAAAGAATGCAGGAGGGAATATTCTTTCTAATTTGCAGAGAATAAGTGGGATATTTTCATCCATCTTTTTAAGGGAATTCTCCTTTAGTGTCGTGCAACACAAATCTTTAAAGAAGTTACTGATTTCTATCAGTGGATTTAACACGTGCATTGGCAAACAACTGAACGCAAGAGGGACGAAAGTCTCCATGAATACATGACAATCATGACTCTTCAACCCTTGAATAGTACCGTTCTGAACATTGGCACATCTGGACAAGTTAGAAGCATATCCATCTGGCATTCTAAGCTCCTTGATCCATCCACACAGTATTCTTGCCTCGTCTTTTGACATGGTGTAATTTGCTTTCGGTTTAAATAATCGGCCGTTACCTTGCGCCTTCAACTCTAAGTCTTTTCGTCCACAATACAAAGGTAAATCTTTTCTTGCTTTCTCATTATCTTTTGTCTTACCTATAACATTCATAACTGTGTTGAAGACATTGTCAAAGAAATTTTTTTCTGTGTGCATGACATCGAGGTTGTGTCTTACCAAGTTGTCCTTCCATTAAGGAAGTTCCCAGAATATGCTTCTTTTAGTCCAATTATGCCATTCTCCAAACCCTTCTATCCTATTCTGACCACATTCAGTGACTTTTGGATAGTCTTTCACTCTTCTCCAAACGTGTGATCCAGTCAACTTTGGCGGGGGCATGTCCGTTTCAACTTGTCCTTTGCGAAATGCCTTTTTGTTTCTTCTAAAGGGGTGATCAATGGGCAAGAACCGTCGATGGCAGTCAAACCAACTACTTTTCCGGCCATAAGTCAATTGGAATGACTTTGTATGTTCCATGCAATGTGGACAAGCTAATCGACCATGCGTGCTCCAACCAGATAACATACTGTACGCTGGAAGTCGTTAATAGTCCACATTAAGGCTGCCCTTATAAGGAAATTTTTCTTCCTTGAAACGTCATACGTCCAAACACCATTCCATAACTTCTTCAAATCATCAATCAAAGGCTCCAAATAAACATCAATCAATGATTTGGGATTAGATGGACCTGGTATTATACACGATAAAAACATGTAAGGCTTTGTCATACACATCTCAGGTGGTAGATTGTATGGGGTAACTATCACGGGCCAGCATGAATATGGTGATGCAGACGCCTGAATGTACGGGGTAAACCCATCAGAGCATAGACCAAGTCTGACGTTACGTGGTTCACTAGCAAAGGATGGATGTTTACGATTGAAGTGCTTCCAAGCTTCACCATCAGAAGGATGACGCAAAAATCCCGGAGTTTTGTTACCATCATGCCATGTCATGTGTTCTGATGTTTGCATTGAAGTAAACAATCTTTGTAATCTTGGAATTATAGGCAAGTAGAACATGGACTTTAAGGGAATTGGTTTTTTTTGCCTCCGTCCAGCATGCATTGTATGATATCGAGGTGAGCCACAAAACTTGCATTCAACCAACAATGCATCATTTTTGCCACTGTCATTGTCATAGAATAACATACATCCATTAACACAACAATCAATCTTCTTGACATCCTAAGTGTTTGGTGGTGTCAAATCTAACATCAATTTTGTATAGAAGTCCACTGCTTCAATGGGAACGTTCCAATTAGATTTGCCAGCCATGAGTCTAATGCACACTGACAATTTTGACTCAGATGAACCTTCAAATATAGGTAGATTTGCCTATGTAAGTAAATTGTAAAACCTCTGCGTCGTTTCATTTGGAGGCTCTTCATCATGACTATCGTCTGCTACTTCAGCATGGTGACGAAGAGCATTGTCGACCATCTCTTGCATATAGGCAAATTGATCTATCTCAGATGTATGTACAATAGTATTCGAACCTGATGCAAGCCGTTTTTCAGCAGCAGTGGAGGTCGAAGGAATTTCTTCACCATGAAATGTCCAAACCGTGTAATTAGGCATGAACCCTTTTTGGTAAAGGTGAACTTTGACGACTTCATCTTTCAAAATCCTTGTACATTCGCACTTGATGCATGGACATCGAATCCCTCCATCAAGGGCATAATATTGATATCGTCGGGTCGTCTCCACGAACTCTTCAACTCCGATGACAAAAGATTCCTTCAGACCTCTCCTTCCACTATAACAACGGTCGTACATCCATCCACGATGGTTGGGAAAATGGGCCATGTTCTGTGACAAGCCAAAAAAATCAAAACTTAGCCAAAATAGCAACACTCCATGTGACATAAGTAATAAACCTATTACTACTCAAGCCGAACATGGAAGGCAATTTCAATACTATTGTCATAGGCATTCAATAAGGGCATGCAAAGACAAGTCCTCAGTATTGAAATGTCTTTGACATCCTAAGTGTTAGACTACTTTAGACTTGTTAGGATAATAACATTAGTTATTGTTAGTCTACTTTAGGTGAATTGCCTCTTTCTCACCCTTTTAGTAGACTTTTTTAGGTTCTACATACTAAAACTTTGAAGTTGAGGTATTTCTTTGCTTTTGACAAAATTCCTAGCTTCTATCTACTACTTTAAACTTGATAGGATGTTAAATATAGTAGTACTATTTTTAGGTTTTAGGTACTCTAATTTTGATATTTTGCTACTTGATCCAATTTGACATCTCTATTAGCTTCATTTAAGTACTTTAAACTTGTTAGGATCACAACAATATACTTTGTTTGGTTATATTAGTTGAATTTCGAAATTGTCACCTATTTTTAGAACACTTTTTATGGGTTAAGTACTTCAATTTTGAGACTTCACAATTGAAGTCCAAAATCATATGTTGAACTTTGACTTTAGAGTTCACTTTCACAAATAAAGTCCAAATTCATGTACAGGTTGTTGGAGTGTTTAAGAGACATGTCTTTTAACATGTTGAAGGCCAAATTAATCACTGGAGTGCCCTTAACCAGTACCACTTGGACCAAAGTTAATAAAGTTTTACCTAAGAGATGGTCTACTTTAGCCTTAGTAAGGAATTTTCAGTTTTATAGTTAATATATAAACTATAAAACAACTATAACTTTGGTTCCTCCTTCTAGTTTCGTAACTTGGAGGATTCAAGATAGTATATAACCAACATATATGCATGTTGGTTTGTCCTTGTACTCTACTTCATCCTTATAGTTACTCATTTTCAGTCTTACCCTGTATTGAAAGAGAATTTTAACACTACAAGAAAAAAGTGTATTACATACAGCAAAAATCCGTATATAAGACCCAAAATCCGTATATATTTTGTGTTTATATACGGATTACATACGGACAAAAATCTGTATATAATACCATCGTAGCTAAGTTTACATACGGATTTATCCGTATATAACTTATATACGGATATTATATACGGATTTATCCGTATATAAGTTATATACGGAAATATCCGTATATAACTTATATACGGAAATTATATACGGATATTTCCGTATATAAGTTATATACGAATAAATCCGTATATAATGGTTTAACAAGAGCTGAATAAATTCTCTGTATATAGCAGTTCCCCATGCACAATATACAAGCAGACCTGAACATTATAGTGAACATTCAGCATTGTTACAAGCAAACCTGGACATTATACATTGCACATTGACATATAAATTTAATAAGGTTTTCAGATACACTTAATCCACAAAGAAAACATTGTATATGAATACATAAATATTGTATAATGTAAATATAACTGCAACATTTGGTAAGTTCATAAACAGATTGTAGTTGTGGTTCTAAATAAGTTCAACAGTAATGGAAATAAGTTCTATAAAATGCCTAATAATGCATGTAATCATCATTTCCATCTTGTGGTTGTTCATCTGGTGGTTGCTGGTGTGGTGGTTGCTGTTCTGGAGGTTGCTGTTCTTGAAGGACTTGATGCCATATTCTTGAACATAATATATATTTTTATACAATAGAAGAAAAGAAAATTTAGAAATAGTACAATCAGAGATAAATGCAGATTTAACCAAATCATGGTTTTACATATATAATAAATTTCAAAGCATAATATGGTACAGAGTACACTACTAGCATACCTCAACAAAAGACAGGGGGGATCAAATTTTCAATAATTTCATGAACAACAATACGATGTACTTGCATTTCATATCAATGTATATCTTTTAAAGAGCACACTTTTAGAATAGGGAAGTACAAAGGGTTACTTGATATCGATAAAACAGATTTTTTTAGTGAAATATTCCTTCCATTCCTCTGCATAGAAGTCATATACAATTAATTAATCACCAATAGATTCAGTGTGCTTAGCTGTTAAGTTACGTATAACACAAGACCATGTGACATATAGGCCTTTTGCTAGAGTTTGTCTTTGATTTTTTTAAGAAAATAAAAACCAAATTTTGTATAAGATAAAAATAAAAATTGAAAAAGCTGGTGAAAACTTCATCATAAGTAATGTTCAATGAACAGAACACTTTAACAAAACAGGAAAGAAAGTGACTGAGGAAAAAACAAAGTGAGAGAGGAAAAAAAAAGCAGACATCATGGCATAACATATTATAATATAGAAATAGAAAAAACACAAAACTAAGGATAGATATTGTCATAAATGAATTATAAATCTAACTCAATCTATAAAACCCACTTCTAAAACTACTTAAATATTCTAAATTGGTCTTATAGATAAGAGATCCAACATATATATATCCTTAGCAGTGAGAAGGTAGCCGTAATAATGAGTAGTAAACATTGAAGTATTTACGTTTTTGCTTGGGAAAAGTACGCACACAATCACAATCACAATCACAGATAGCAGAATACAAATGATGTGGTCGTGGTCTTGCATGGAAACGATTCCCAAGGAGAATCGAATCAGCCCACTTCCCTTCCTCTTTATTCTTCTTTACAGTTTGCCTCTACTTCCCTTTACCCTTCCCCAAGAGAATGGAGGCCAGATCTTCTTTCTAGGTAAGTAATATATGTTAAGTGGAATAAAGAAAAACACATGGCCCCGCTAGCTTGGAAAAAAGAAGCCTTTCATTTTGGAGAAAGAAGCAACACGTAAGGAAAGCAAATTGTCATTTCTTTTTTATGAAAGCAAACGGCCAATGCACATGATGGAGGGGGCCACCACTTTGAAAGGTCACATCCAAGGAGCTCTAAAATTCTAAGCTTTTGAATGATAAAAACAACCACACGGCCCACACTTGCAGACAAATTGAAAAAGTGGAATTGGTATCTACGTGATGTGCAACTCAACTGGAAGAAGATCCCACGCAGAGACAAACACGGCTGCCACATGAAAAAGCTCACAAGTTCTACATCCAGCACTACAGCAGTCCAGCAGCCCTTACGCACATCAAACTGTGGCTGCCATGATTTTAGAAGAGGAGAAAACGGAGCAGCCACCGAGAGCTGGAATGTGAACATCCAATGGAGAGCACCGTTTTGTATTTTTTTTAAAGTCAAAGCAGAAGTTCACGGTCCAGCACGTTGAGAGATGAAGGGTTATGGTTCAATTTTTATTATCATTTTCTTTGCTAGAAAAGATGGTGCACACGTTGAGCTGGATCATAGGAACACACGGAGATGGTGTCTCAGCAAAGGCAGCAACAACAAGCGTCCAAAACCAGCAGCTTGGTTCAGTAGAAGGCTTTGTCCAGCAGCCATCCACACGCAGGGAGAGAAGGCTGTGACGGGAAATGGAGAATGGATGACGTCCCAACTGTTCCAGCAGTAACCACCTTGGAGAACACACGGTCGAGGCAGAGGAGGCATAGAGAAAAGAACTTAATCAATTTTTTATTTGGTAATGGAGAGCAAATGTTTGTCTTCTTTTGGAAATGGTGCACGTAGAAAGTGGAGGGCAGAAAAGTAGAGACAGCAGCCGTATGGGAGAGCACACAGAAGGGAGCATTTTACTTGGAAGAAAATAAAAGAGCCGTGTGTGGAAGTGAAGTGGAAGACGGCAGCAAGCACGATGTCCATATGGAGGCACACCCACGGTAGCAAGAAGGGAGCAAGGAAGTGAATGATGGTCTTAAAGAAGAGAAGGAGGCTGTGAGAAAAGTCTCACGGTGGTGCAGTGGTCAGAAGCAAACAGAAGAGAAGAAACCCACACACTCAAAGGAAATTATTTGTTTATTTGGCATGGGAATACACGTAGGAAATGGGGAGCAACTTTCCCTTATTTTCAGAAAAGTGGAGACTTCTTTCATTGTGGCATGCGCAGGAAGAATGAAAGAAAATTCTAAACATTTTTTGGAGGCAGCAAGCACACTGTCACCGAGAAAACACACAACACTCAAAGCAGCAATTGATGATAATGGGAGACCAAAAACATAGGGAAGCTGGCTGGAACGGATGAAGGAGAGCACCTCCAAGAATATAAGAGGAGAGGGTGGTCGTGAAGTGAGGGGTTCCAGAGAGGCAGGACGGACGGGTTGGGAGAGGTCCTCTCTTCCAGTAGCTCTTAGAGTAATCTCCATGTAGTGCAGTGTAGTTCTTCACTAAAAATGTAATGTAGTGTAGTGTAGGAGTAGATAGTTGAGAGTTTGGAAGGAGAGCAGAACCGTGGAAGAGTGTAGAGGCTGCAAGGTACGGGACTGCAGCTGGACAGGGAGCTGGACCGTGAAAGTGCTGGAACAGTAGGAGATGGACACTAGAGGAGAAAGTATAACTGGCTTTTATATAAATCTACACGTCCTTTTAAGTTTAGCAGTTAGTAAAACAGATTCATCAGAGCTTACTGCTCTTACTGGTAAGACAGATTCATCAGAGCTTACTGCTCTTACTGGTAAGACAGATTCATCGGAGCACACACAATATAACTCAATGGAAGATCTTGGGTCAAGACGTGGTACTAACACAATATAACAGATTATAAAGCATGTACTAAACCACATCATTTCCACTAACAACCGAGACACACAACAAACAATTCTACTAAAATAGACAGTCATCATGAGAAGACAATACCCATTTTCAATCATATCCAATAAACACAAACCCAAGTCTAACGAATTAATACCTACCAGGTGCAGAAGGCAATTGGAGCTCCACCTTATCTCTTCCAACGGGAACAAACCAACCTAGGGTTTCACAAATCGGGATTTCCAACCTCCAAAGAAACAAGAACAATAATCGGTCAATGTAACATTATAGATACTATGAAAATGAAGGAAATTTGGATTACTTACCAGATGAAGGTTTCAACTAACCACGGAGGTGAGATTGCTTCGGCAACGACACACAACCACATTTAGGGAAAACGCTTCCAAGCCCTTTAGTATGTTCGATAGAAGAGCCTTTCACTGCGTTCGACAGAGGAGACTTCAAGTTAGGGTTCGAGAGAGGTTCAAGTAGGAGCAGTAGCATACAGAAGAACGCTCCATGAGGGAGAAGGTTGCAGTGAGTAACGAAGATTAATGACGACAAGGAGGCATGGGTAGGAGAAGGACGAATAGTTAGGGCTGGAGAAGGGGAGAAACTTGGCTCGAGGGAGGGAGGGAGAAAAGTGTTACGAAAGTCAGGTTCTATAATTACTTAGTTTTATTTTTTATTTATTAATTATCTCTCATATCCGTATAAAAAATCAGCGGGTAAATATTTTGTCAACTTACATACGGTTTTACATACGGATCTATCTTTGGAAAATTTTCCACTAATTTTACCCGCCGATATTATATACGGATAATCCGTATATAACATTTTACCCCATTATATACGGATTTTTCCGTATGTACGCCTATTCCACAGATCCGTATATAACATCCGTATATAACATCCCTATTATATACGGATAAAAATCCGTATATAATAATCTGTATATAATTGTCATTTTTCTTGTAGTGTAAGGGTGTTGTCATCGTCTTTTTCCAAGACGGAATTTCGGTTGAAGGGTGGGGAACAAGGTGTGGAGATTATATATAAGAAGAACATGCAACACACACAACACAAGAGAGAAGACAAAAGGCGAAAGAGAAAGAGAGATAAAAGGCAAACAAAATTTTATTCACAGTGTTAGATGTCCTTGAAATGTCCAATTCCAGTTTGATCATGCTTAGTTGTATTTGCAATTGTTCACCCTTTGAACACAATTTTTAGGTGCTAAATACTAAAACTTGTAGTTTTAGGTTATTCTTTTCTTTTCACTACTTTCCTACCTTGATTTCACTAAGTTAGACTTGTTAGGATATTTACATACCTTAGAATGAGTCTACATTAGGTGAAATGACAATTTCTCACCTTATAAGTACACTTTTTAGGTACTAAAAACTCAAACTTGTAGTGCTAATTTTGGTTTAAAAATGCTGCATAATTGGCTATAGCAGGTGTGACTTGAAGCATATGCTTGTTTCTGTGCATTGTGAATGTTTGAACAAGTTTATTTTACCATTTCAAACCTGTGTGCACTGTTCATTTGGTCAAATTTGAGCCTACATGCAAAATCACTTCCTAAACCATTAATTTTGCTTAAATGTGGAAGTGAATTAGTGATTTTCGAGTGTACTGTAATTCGTTGTTGTTTGAATGTTTAAACACCTCTAAATTGATGATATAAAGTTGCTTGAATCATCACTTAAGCTTTACAAACACTACCAGTCATTTTTGGGTTTGAAAGCACACTTTTAAAGTCATTTTTCTGGTGCAGTTTTCATTTTTAGTGCTGTTTGATTTTGTATACTTTGTATTTTGGAATTGTTCCCTCATTTCTATCTTTCTTTTATGTTTTAAAACTTGTGTAGATAGTTGTTTTACTGTTTTGGTTACTACTTTAATACAGTTTGCATTATGACCACTTTTAGTGTATTGTACTAACTAGTTTTAGGTTCTAGGGTGTCATATTTTCAGTTCTAAGTTGTTTTTGTAGTGTGACTTTCTAATTAGCATTTTTTTACCATCCTAAACTTGTTAGGACAGTGTGTTTGAAGTTTCTTAGGCTAGTTTAGTGCAGCCATCAAAATTTGACCATTCTAGTGCATTTCAAGTACACCTTTTGAGGTTTTAGTAGTGATTTCAAGAAAGTGTGTTAGGAATCAATTCTTGAGTCCATTCTTAGTCATTTGTAGGAGGTAACAACTTGTGTAGACACTTTTAGGCGTCTTTTACAGATTGCACATCATCATTCTTACCAAATTTACCATGGTCTAGTGTGATTTTAGGTCCATAAATACTCAAATCTTCTATAGAAAAAGTATTTTCGAATTGTGCCCTCATTTCTATCTTTCTTTTATGTTTTAAAACTTGTGTAGATAGTTGTTTTACTGTTTTGGTTACTACTTTAATACAGTTTGCATTATGACCACTTTTAGTGTATTCTACTAACTAGTTTTAGGTTCTAGGGTGTCATATTTTGAGTTCTAAGTTGTTTTTGTAGTGTGACTTTCTAATTAGCATTGTTTTACCATCCTAAACTTGTTAGGACAGTTTGTTTGAAGTTTCTTAGGCTAGTTTAGTGTAGTGATCAAAATTTGACCATTCTGGTTCATTTCTAGTAGACCTTTTGAGGTTTCAGTTCAGATTTCTGGATTTTCAAGCTTGAAACAGCTTTGTTTGTTGATTTCATATATTTTTGAAGTATTAACAATCAGTAATACACACTGTACTTCAAAATATGTGATTGAGTTCATCCAACTTTGATTTTACATTATGTAGTAAAAGTTAGTTTCTGGTCTGCTGTGGTGCACACTGTTTCTACCAGTTTTGTTGTATCTAAAACTTGAGACAAGTTTCTTATGGGATATTAAGCATGTCTCAAGTGATAGTCATTACAATCAATCACAGATCTGCAAAAATAGTACTTGAGTTGATTTAAATCTGGTTTTTACTACTGTCTCAGAATTTTGTGTCAGCTTTGCAACCTGCAGCATCTTTGCCATGTCTTAGGACAATTATTAATTTGCTAGTTCTTATTCAGCAACTAGATCTAGTTGATTAGGATGTTTCTTGTACATTTCACTGAACCAGCCACCATTGAATCTGCTGTTTTTCTAATTCTGCATCAATCATTAATGCATTTTCTGCATTTTCAGCAACTGTCACAGTGATTTGATGCATCAGTGTATTTCAGTACAGTGTGAGCATTTAAACAAGTTCACTTAGTCATTTCAAACTTCTGACCACTGTTGCTTTGGTCCAATTTCATTAAATTTGCAAAAGCGTAGTTTGACTTCCCACTTTTTTTGCTTCAAATTTGAAACTCAACCAGTCATATACTGATTCAGTGGTTTTTGGCACAGTTTGGTTGTCTATATACATATATTTGATGCATCAAAGTTCATCTTTATTGTTCATTTGATCATTTTTACACCTTTGTGCCTAATCACTTCCTAAAACATCAAATTTGTCTAAATTGGGAAGTGCACTACTGATTTGCTGCTGCAATATCATTCTTTGTTGTCTAAGTGTTTGTACACACCAAAATTGATGAGATAAACTTTTTTGACATATCATTGGAACCTTGGATACACTGTCATTCGCTTTGCACATTGTTGTTCCAATTTTTCCAGCCACATTTTTGGTGCAGTATGAATTTCTTTGCTGTTTTCTACACTTAAAAAGTTTCAATTTCCAATTTGGATTGGCAAAAGCTAGGGGATTCTGTTCCAACCATTTTTTACTCTTTATACAAGTGAATTCAAATCATTAAAAAGCACATAACCCCTGCAATCCAGTGTTCACGAATCCAAAACCAGAAAACACCAAAATCTTTGCTCTTCTTGCACGCTGCAAGAAGGTAAGTGTTTATTCCCTCTTAAACCTTTGCCACCTTTCTGTCATATTTGTCTTCGTGGTACCTTGTTGTGCTTCCTTCTTCCTTCATTCAGTTCTTCGTATGGGGTGTCTCTTGCTGCTTCTATGTTTTTCTACCTTTTTATATGTTGTTTCTACATTAAACTCTTATGGGTTGGCTTTGTTGTCCCTCTCCCGGGATTGGATTGTTGGGTCTGGTGACATAAACTCCACATGGAAGTTGTCAGATTCCACTCCATGCTCGTGGGCGGGAGTGCATTGTGATCGTGCCGATAATGTGAATTCTTTAAATCTCAGTAGATATTCCATTTTTGGCCAATTACGATATGAAATTGGATGTTTGATTCACTTGCAATCCATAGACTTATCATATAATGATATGTTTGGAAATATTCCCCCTGAATTAAACAATTGTACCATGCTTGAGTACATGGACCTTACCGTAAACAACTTTAGTAGAGGAATACAAGAAAGCTTTAGAAACTTGCAAGATTTGAAGTATTTGGATCTCTCCATTAATCTGCTGAGTGGTGAAATCCCTAAATTCTTGTGGGAATATTCTCTCCTGGAAGAAGTGTATCTCAGTCACAACATTTTAACCGGTTCCATTCCCTCAAGTATTGGGAATATGGCCAACCTTGTCACCCTGGATCTTTCTTATAATCTGCTTTCAGGGAGTATTCCTGTGTCCATTGGAAATATTAGTAAATTACAGAATCTGTATTTGTTAGGTAATGGATTGCAGGGAGTTATTCCGGAGAGTCTAAATGATCTCGAAAATCTTCTTCTATTATTTCTAGATCGTAATAGTCTTGGAGGTACTATTCAACTGGGATCTACAAATTATTAAATGTTGTCTATTCTGTCTCTTTCTCACAATAACTTCAGTGGGGGTATACCACCAAGCTTGGGGAATTGTACTGGCCTAATAAAGTTTTATGCTACAGCCAGTAACTTAGTTGGCAGTATATCGTCAACCTTAGGACTCCTTACCAACCTTTATGTTCTAGTGATTCCAGAGAACAGTTTGTCAGGGAAAATACCTCCACAGATTGGTAATTGCAAATCACTGGATATGTTGTATTGGAATTTCAATGAACTCGAAGGAGAAATTCCAAGTGAATTAGGAAACTTGAGTATATTACGCGAACTTATGTTGTTTGAAAACCATTTGACAGGAAAAATTCCACTTGGCATTTGGAAAATTCAAACACTTGAGCAGGTACATGTATACATTAACAACCTTTCAGGTGAGGTACCTCTTGAGATGGTAGAGCTTAAACTTCTTAAGAATATCTCCTTCTTTGAAAATCAGTTCTCTGGAGTCATTCCTCAAAGCTTAGGGATCAATAACAGTTTGGTTGTGTTAGACGTCATGGATAATAATTTCACCCGTCCCATCCCACCAAATGTTTGCTTTGGAAAGCAATTGGTCATGTTGAATATGGCTAACAATAAATTTTATGGCATCATACCACCTAATCTTGTAAGATGCACAACTCTTGAAAGGCTAAGCCTTGAAGGAAACAATTTCTCTGGGGCACTTCCAGATTTTGAAACTAATCCAAATCTCCTTCATATGAACATCAACAACAACAATATCAGTGGGTAAATTCCATCAAGTTTTGGAAACTTCACAAATATCTCTCTTTTAGATTTATCCGTGAACGGCTTGACAGGTCTTGTACCCTCGGAGCTGGGAAACCTTGTGAATCTTCGGACTTTGGTTCTTTCTCACAATACTTTGAAAGGCCCTTTGCCACATCAACTGTCAAACTATAACAAAATGATCAAGTTTGATGTTGGATTCAATTTCTTGAATGGTTCGTTTCCATCAAATTTTCGAAATTGGACTGAATTAAATACTATAATTCTCTCGAACAATAATTTTGATGGTGGTATTCCAGCATTCTTGTCAGAATTTGAAAGGCTCAATGATTTACAACTTGGAGGAAACATGTTTGGAGGGAGCATTCCTAGATCAATTGGAGAACTGGTGGATTTGATGTATGTTCTAAATCTAAGTGCTAATGGGCTGATAGGTGAGCTTCCTAGGGAGATCCAGAACCGGAAGAATCTGATAAAACTGGATCTATCTTGGAACAATTTGATAGGAAGTATACAAGTTCTCGATGAGCTCAGTTCATTATCTGAGTTCAACATTTCATATAATTCTTTTGAAGGTCGTGTTCCACTACTGCTAACAAATTTTATAAATTCCTCTCTATCGTTTTTCGACAATCCTGGCCTATGTATCTCAAATTTCCCTAAAAACAGCTATTTGAGGCCATGTGACACAAATTCAGAAAAGCCAGAAAGGCTCAGTAAAGTTGCAGTTGCATTGATAGCACTTGGATCCTCAAATTGCAGAATTTATTTCCCATCAAGGCTATCATCAAAATAGACAATTCATACATGCTCAAATTGCAAAGTTTACAATCCAAATTCAATTATAATTGGCTCTCAGTTCATAAGGCAATTAACACAACACATGCAAAGTTTACAATCCAAATTCAATTATAATTGGCTCTCAGTTCATAAGGCAATTAACACAACACAATGAGCATTGCAAATACAACAGGATGAACTTTACCTACCTGTAAATGATAACTGTTGGACACTTCAGTGCAGCCCTTTTGCAACCAGCTTTAACCCACTGTGTTGGAACCTTCCACACGTTCTGTGACTCAGCCCCTTATCAAAACCCTAAAACCTTGAAGAATAATGGACAAATTACATTAGCAAAACGTAACACCAACAAATATTAATCATTAAACACCCTCTTACAAAGAATAGGGGCTAAACACATTCAGTTTCAATAAGAAACCTACTTACCTTGACGGCAGGGGAAGAAACGCAACACAAAACCTCCACCGCAGGGATTGTCCACACCTTCCCTCCAACACAGCCTCCTCGACAGCGGCACAAAAGGCAACGAATAAGCCTCTATAGTACAATAGCCGTCAACGAAAACCCCTAACGAAGATGACAAAAACACACCACCTAGCCTCTCGTAGCGACAACACTAAACCAGCTCCAAGCCTCACCTCACCACGACCAACCGAAGAAGGAAGCCAATGTTCATTGGGAGCAAAGGACAAACAATTTTCTCGGACTCAAATGGATTGGGGAATGAAGAAAGGGAGTAGTGTTCGGAGAAAGAAAGTTTGGGTAAAGGGAGAAAGGAAGACTTGCGCGAAAACAATTTGGGACAATGGGAGAGGGAAATCCCAAATTCGCATTTCATTAAGTCGATGCTTATACCGATGGTCGTAAGCCTTCGGTAAAATCACTCAGCCATTATCGACGGTCACAATCCTTCGGTAATTACCACCTCACATGCCCCTCGGTAAAGCCTTCGGTAAATCGATATTATCGACGGCCAAAAGGCCTTCGGTTATTATCCTTCGGTAATTACTGCATTTCTTGTAGTGATATTTGTTAATGTTATATTTAATTGTAAAAATGTTTATAAAGAATAAAAAATTAACATTATTTATTAAAATTAATTTTAATTTTGTACAAAAATTTAATTTTTGTAAAATGAATATTTTTATAATTGTAATATTTTTTGTTATCGAAGTGAAATAAATATTTTTAAAAAAGAAATAATTAAAGAAAGTTAAAATAAAAATATGATAAATCAAATTGGATCAGTCCGCAGAATTCTTGAGCACAATTAAAACTAAAATAGCCAATAAAGACACTCCATTCGCTTAAAATAACACCACATTTTATCATAACAAAAGGGACAGTAACAATGATTTAGAAGGAAAGCAAAACAGAACAATATGTTAACCATGTAGTGTGCTTTTTCCTTCCTTGGCTTCAAGAGCTATGACATTCTGCTCATTCAAACAAAATCAT
>JAHCHA010010609.1:0-52925 GCA_027742795.1 Vigna hirtella
TTTTTTTTTTCATTTTTACTGCACATTTTCTTTTCTTAATTATTATTTTATCTTAAACAAAGCTAAATGAAAAATCTTCTATCCATCAGAGTTGTTTCATCATAACCACCAACAGAAGAAGGACAAAACTTAGTTCGACCAAAGATCAAGACATGTGGATGTAAGTGATAAATAAATATGATATGCCAAATTGTCCAGTGTCTTTTCTATATTTTTACAATGTATTACCATTTTTATTTTGATGTTTATAGGTAAAGTTTACTTGTGCATAGGAACAAGCATCCCAATCAACATTTATTACAAAATTATATCCACCTAATGTTACAACTTTGATGTACAGTTGTAAAAAAGTAATTTGGAAATTGAAAAAAAAAACATCAATGATTGATTTACATACTCAAGATTTTAAAATTGGTCATTATTTATAGTTACTTTTTGTTACTATTTATTGTGTTTACTTGTAGTGTTGATTAATATTGGTATTTGGTAATCTTTGGCTCACAATCTCTTATTGGTCTCAAGGTTTCGGTCTTTCTATCTTGGTCAATGGATGTCAGTCCTAAAGGTGTTAGTCTTAAATGTCTCAGTCTCTAAATCTCACTCCTAAAGATTCGGAGTACTCGTAGAAATACTTTTATGCTCAAGTAAGTGTATGGACAATAATATAGTGATGTGATAAGCACTAATATATAATACTTTGTCGATAGTTTCCTATTTATAATGTTCTTAATAAGTCTTTACCTAGACGAGCCTTGAGGATGAGTCCATATCATTCTTAATCTTAGTCATGATAATTGGGTTTAGATATTATTGTTTATATATATATATATATATATATATATATATATATATATTATATATATAGTGTTGAGGTGTTTTTGGTTTTTCAAGTAGTTATGACTAAGACAAGAACTTCTCAATCTTGTCTAATATTTCTAATCTTTGTTTATTACTTTTCAATAAAATTGTCACTTCACCATAAAACTAATCATTTTTGGCATTATATGTTATTTTTTGACAAGATGGTATTTATTGACAGCATTAGTACCTTTTTACAAGACGAGTATTTTTCGACTTTGTTTGATTCTTTTCGGTAAAACTTACATGTTAGAGAAAGGGGGAGAGGGTAAGAGAGAGAAGGACGGTAAAGGTCAAAAATAGAGAACAAAGAGAGAGAGGAAAAGAGAGAGAGGATGAGAGATAGAGGAGGAGAGAAAGGGATGAGAGATAGAGGGAGAGAGAGGGATGGAGAAATTATTTAAAAAATGAACTAAAATGATTTCTCATTAAATTGAAATTAATTTAGGCATGAGTTCATTTATAAAATTTTTCTCATAAATTAAATCAACTTCTTTAAAAAAAAAGGCTTAATTTTAAATTCATTTTTTTATTTTATTCTTTGAAAATTTGTTATGGAAAATATTATTTAAATTCAATCTGTGTAATGAATCGGTGCTTTCTATTGAATCCACATCAATGTTTAAAAAGAAGCAAAATTATGTTTACCGTATTAATGAGGGCATATTTATGTACATATTTTAGATTTAATTTCAAATTTTTATTGGAATAATTGTGCTTAAATGGATGACTTGAATAAGATTTGTCACGATTATATTTATCAGGTTTAGGAATTAAAAAGGTTTAAAAAGTAATTTTTAGTTGCATAAATTATTTTTGGATATTCAATTGTTTATTTATGCAGTTGAAGTTAAAGTTTTAGGGTGTTGCTCCCTCCACCACCACACCTTTCTCCCTCTACCTCCCCTTTACTATTTTGCCCCTCAGTAAAATTTTATTTTTAGGGTTATTATTTTGTAATTTTATTGTAACCTATTTCACTAATAACCTATGTAGTCCCTTGCATGAGTAAAATATTTTTCTTTTATTTTAACATTATACTTATTCCTCTTTCTGGTGTGAGATACTACAAGTTGCAAAGGTTGGTGGTGGTGGAAAGAATTATCAAACAATCTTCCTTGTGGTGGTATAGTGTTGCTCTCGTGCGTGGAGTGGTGTAGTGCGTGAAGTGGTGCATTGCGTTTGTGGTGCTTCCTCTAGGTGCGTAGTCAAATAAACCTTCACATAAAACCCTAAAATAAAAACGAAACCTTTAACGGATGACATCCTTCAACGGATGTCATCATCCGTTTAAGGTAAAACGGATGTCGACATCTCCCCTATAGGGAGATGGAAACTACTGGTCTCAAAATGCCACCTCTCTATGAATCCGAGGAGTAACCCCTTATCAACGTAATCATAACAAATCCCTGTAAGAGGCATCAAACTGGAATTCAACACAATGTGTTGAATTCCCTCGTGGCATGGTCCTAACTTATTTACTTTTTTTCCGTGCGAGATCAACTTCAGTGTGTCCCCTCGATCCTACACATCAATATTTAATAAAATTTCTATTAAAAAATAATAAAATAAATTTTATTTTTGCACTCACCCGGCCTTGTGAAATAGCATAAGCTACATGCTGAACATAGTGCGTCAGCAATGAACCATCATGTGGACCTCCAGGAAATCCACCAACATCCTCTTGTATGTCATGAACATCTGCATGCTCCTCCTCATCGTCATCGTCATCGTCGTTAGGGGCCTTAAATGCATTCTCCTCACCATGAGTCTCATACGCCTCATATGTTTGTTCCTCAACGGCTCGCTCCTCAGCTATGGGGTCATCCTGGATAGGAGCTGCACGACTTCTACGAGCAGAAACGGTAGGTCTTCTCCGAGCTTCGCCCTGCGACGAACTCTCTCCTCGAGAACTCTCACCTCGAGAACTAAAAGATGAACCACGTGTTCTTGCCATTTCTAACAATAATTTGTTTGTTTAATTTCAAAAATTAAGAAAATTATTGTTTTAAATATCATTAATAAATTAAAAAAAATGCAATTCAAAATAAATTAAACTAATAATAATTAATTTATTAACTACAACAAAAATTAAATAAAAGAAACAATTAGCTAATTAATTAAAAAAATATATTTAAATACATTTCCATTTAATTATTATTAAATTAAATATTATTACAAATACAAATTTACTATAAATAAATTAAATACAAATACAAATTTACGAATATTAAATACAATTAAATTAATAATATTTATTTCAAGAAATAAAAATAATTTAAATATATTAAATTTTACATATCTAATTCAAAAACTTAATCAATTCATTTAGAAGCTACAAATAGAAGGTTAAAGAAAATCTAAAAATAACTATATATAAATCAAATAACTATATTTTAAAAAATTAACAAAAAATATATGAAATTTATATTCTAATTATAATAATTGTACAAATAATTAAAATATTAAAAAAAAATATATAGCATCCCGATAGCCAAAACGGATGTGGGATGTCCGATTGGCCTTCAACGGATATCCCACATCCGTCGACGGAAGTCCGACATCCGTCGAAGGCCAACGGATGTCCCACATTCGTTTTGCCTTTCGTGGACACTGTTCAAACGCGCTCAAGCAGAAAGCACAGCAGATAAACGGAGAATGGTGAACGGAGAACAAACCTGGACGGCGTAGAGCCACGCTCCTCCACGCTAGATCGGCTTCCTCCGCACCAACGGCTCCTCCACACCAAACGCTCCTCCACAGCAAAATGAAGAAGAAAGAAATGGAGAAGAGGGTTGCACTGAAATGGAAGACGGAAGAGAGATTGTTCAACGGAAATGGAAGATGAAAAGTAGGGTAGAGGGAGTAAAGTAGAAAAATAAAGTTTGAAATAAATTAAAATAGTAAAATAGTAAAAGTAAAAAATTTTAATCCGAGAATATAACTGGAATTAGAAAAAATTGGGGAGGTGGAGGAAGAAAGACGTGGTGGTGGAGGGAGCAACACCCTTATATATTACATAAAAAAAATTATATATATATATAGAAAAGAGGTGCAATTAGAAATTATGTTATTGGTGAAAAATTAAAGCCTTAAATTCTTGTTGGGTCACATTTACTTCCTGAACCCCATCAATTTACTCAATATTTATTGGATATAAAAAGAAAACCTTTAAACTTACATTCATTTTAGTTCGAAATCATACCTCAACTTATATTTATTTCTTGCTAACTTTTTATAATGAATGGTGAAATATAGAACTTCATAGATTTTATAAACATTGTATGAGTGTGTTGGGAAGGTAAAGTTTAGGTCCTTTCTTAGTTTTAAACTTTGGTTACTCTTTAGGGTTACAAAAGGTTACCTTCTTTTAATACATTATTTATATATATATATATATATATATATATATATATTATATTATATTATATCGACACAATATGCATTGTTCTGGATTCATAGGAAGAAATCAGATACAATACAAGCAAAAGATACTAATTTTAAAACAATTAAAGACTTTTGTAAATTTCCATCTAGAGGCAGAAATTTTGAGAATTTCCCGAATTGATTGATAAGAAATATAGAAAGTTTTAATCTTTGCTCATGAAAGTTTCGATAGGAAGAGATGCCTAATCTTTAAAAATGATAATCATAAGAATTAACAGATGAACTAAAAAAAAAAAAAAAATCTATGAAATGTTTTTTCTTTAAAGAATCAAGATTAATTAATCGGTTAAAGTTAAATAAACGAATTAGTAATAACACTTAACCTGTACAACAACTTTAAACAAATATAAGAAAAAAAAAAGGTAACTTTTAAAGAATTCCTCCCAGAAAAAGTAGTGTAAATCTACATTAATCTAGTACAATGAAAGTAAGAAATATCCTAAATAATCACATCTTACACGTGGCTGTCAGTTCATCATGAAATTGCTTTCCCACCCTTTTGTGAGTTTCTCATGATCTTTTGGATTTGGGGTATTTTGTTCGATGTTTCCTATGTATTTTTTCGTGTTCCAAATTTGATCTTGTTTTTTCTATTCTGAGCTAGTTGACTACTATCCCTTTTCATTCGTTTACCCTGGTGAATTTGGATCTTAATCATATCAAAGGGTTTTTTCTTTTTTTCATTTTTTTTGTCAGCTTCTTGTGCCTATGTTGGTGAGGTTTAACCCTTCATGTCTCACCCTCTATCACAATCCTCACCACACTGCATATTTCTCCAAGCAAGTGAGAGTTAGGTGCAGTTATGGGAAACACATGAAAAGGGGTGGCCTTGGACGGCCTCAGATAGTGCCTTCAGTTTTGGGGAACAGTAACAGTGAGGGGGTGAGTGTGTTTGTGGTGTCTGACTTGCACACTGACTATGCTGAGAATTTGAAGTGGGTAGAGTGCTTGTCTAATGTGAAGCACAGAAATGATGTGCTTCTTGTGGCCGGTGATGTAGCTGAGACATATTCCAAGTTTGTTTTGACAATGTCTCTTTTGAAAGAGAGGTTTGAACATGTCTTCTATGTTCCTGGAAACCATGATCTTTGGTGCCGCCGTGATGGACAGAATTATGTAAGGTTTTGATTGCAAGGTTCACGTTTGTGCATTGTATGTGATGTTTGATTGACACTCCTATTTGTTACAGATGAAAATTATTCTATGCCTCTATCAGACTAACTAAGAATTTTGGGTTGAATGACTGGTTTTTGTTGTCAGGCAAGGATGTTTGGTTCTTGATGCTATTTGTGACATTATTTACTTTGAATGTGTGATTTTTTTTTCTCATGGTCCGTGACTATGCTTATGATTTGAGACACCATAGACACATGTTACTTGCTTCAGGAGAAAGCTGTGTCACAATTCTAAAGGGACTTGTTTGTTTGACAACTTAATTAGCTATGCAACCAACCATTATTTGAAAGTATGCTTTTAGTTTGACTTTGTTAAATATTATGTATCATGAATTATAGCTTCTTTGTTAAATTTGGTTTTGGCCATGCTTTAGTGTAAACAATGAACTGTTATCCCTATACTTGATAACAGAATGAACCATAACATTCCTGCGGTCTAAATATCTGAATGAGTTCTAGATTAGTGACTTGTTTTTCTACTCTGGGTCGGTCGATCGTAGTTTCCCTTTGAGCTTTCCACACCAAAATGAAAACAAATAATGGGACAGGATTTGTTACTTTGTTTTGGAATGTCATTCCATTTATTCCATGAACATTATTTCGGGGGTTTATACGTGTTGAATCCTTCTATCTTTGTTGTAATAGTTTTAGTATGATGCAGTTCATTCTAATTTTTTTTTCAGGTTGATTCTCTTGAAAAGCTGAGTGAATTGCTTGATGCATGTAATAGAATTGGAGTGGAGACAAACCCAAAGGTTATAGATGAAATAGGAATCATTCCTTTGTTCTCTTGGTATCATGAGGTGATTACTTATATAGTGACAGTTTTTAGCTCCTCAATCTTATATACCATGTGGCGGACTGGATCCAAAGTTTTCCTTACTGACAATTTATTTGAATGCTCAACCTGCATCTTTGACAGAGCTTTGACAAAGAGAAGGACATAACAGGCTTTCGCATCCCGTCTTTGGAGATGGTGACTATTCTCCTTAACTCCTAGTAAGCCATTTGGCAAAAAATAGTTGATGGTCTGATCATGCGCTTGATTTCCTACAGTGCTTGATTGAGAAGGACTATCTGCATAATGGATGAGGCCAATTTCTGTCTTGTGTGATAAACATGTATGTGATTTAAGTATATGGATATGGTGTTACTAGTGTACAAAATATAATATAATCACGATCCCTGAAATTGTTCCCTGGTGTTGAAATACCATGCTTGTGATGGTTTGGTAATTATTGTGTAAATATGTTGGAAAATTTCACATCACCTGTCTCAATTCTTGGATTGTTTATATATTTGTTGGACAATTTCACTTAAGCCAATCAATTGAGCTGAAATATATCAGTCATGCTAAGGTCATCAGATTAACAAGATTAGCTAGTTGGTTGAATTTAGAAATTTCCAATCAAGTCCTGATAAAACAATATGCTGAGTCACTCTTAAGGTTGACATTATCTATATATCTTTTTTTTAAGAAAAAATGCAAAGTAGCAAGGAGCAAACGATAACCAAGAAGAAAGTCAAGCATGATATAGACCATGGTAAAGGCAAAGATTTTAGTGGTAGATAAGATAAGAAGAAACCGAGTAGCTCAGCTTTTGATATTGTGTGGAAAGGCTGCCCAAGTCAATGCACTATTCACTCTTTTCGTAAGATGGAGCACTAAATCAGAGAACCGCAGCCGGAAGATATCTCTCAACAGTTTTGTAAGGGCTGTTGGTTTTTTTGGGTATTAGGGATACCATCAATTTGGCCTTAATGAAATGAATAGAACTAACTGTGTTAAAAGTGTCACTCTAATACACGACTTAGCTCCGGACATAAAAAATTATTTTTTACAGTTCCTTGTGCCTGCTTTTGGGCAAAGTTAGGTGCTCAGATAATGGTAGGAAGATTCTTCTTGAATAGCATTTTAGTATTCAAATATGTCTATTGCTATAGTTTTGTTCTAACTTTCAAGTAGTTTCCAATATGATAGATATTGATGGAAATCTATACCCTTTTCTTAGGCATGTAAAGACTTCTATGCGTGCAAGTGGCCAGAGGGCCTTTCAAGTGGTGATATGTCCCTCGCTTCATATTTTGATGCCATGAATGATAAACAAATGGAAGTAATAAAGGACGTTCAGATGACCTGTGATCACATCATTACCTTTTCCCATTTTGTTCCCAGGTGGTTAAATCTATCATTTAAATTGCAGCTTTATTGGTCTGGTTTACTCATTTGTTTCTATGCATGTATGATGTGCTGTTTGAACTGACATGGTCTGACAATCTATCTAATCATGTTACGAAAATGATGCAGTAGTCCTTTACTCCTTTACTGTTCTTTCCTAATCATCTCTGGGAACCGATTATGTTGTGGCACTGTGGTGGTTAATTGACAACCTGAAAAACTTTAATTAATTCCCTTTTGTAGTATTTTTTTTTTCACTATAGAACTTAGGTTTTCCGGAGAAATTGATTAGTGTTCATAGATTTATCACACATGATCTCGTTACACGATACTGTTTATTGTGTTGAACAATTCAGATGATTGACTTGGAAATTTTGTAGCAGACTAGCAGTTACTTAATCCATGGTGTTATTTAATATTTTGCTTGACCGTAGCCATCTATTCTTGTTTAATTTCGTCCTGCATTATGTAAAGGATAGCTCATTCCTAAAAACTCACAAGGTTGTGCTATGTAACCTTCCAATTCTGTGCTGAAGATATATGATTTGACACTTGTGAAAAGATGTAGGTAATAACAACTACCGTAAGAACAATTAACCTTATTTATTGCATGAATCACTCGACGCTATAGGATTCGGCTAAAAAACCAATTCTCAGATATTCACCGTGAGAACCCTCTTGGTAATTTTCTCTAAAGTCCCTTTTAGTCTCCCTCGCTCATTTTTTAGATGTAGGCTTGTAGCTATGTTGTTGTCAGTGATAACTACGTAAAACTGTTCTTCTGCTTAGCCACATCACTTGTTTTATCTGCATTGCAAGTTTTTCTGTCCTTATTGCTATGTAGATGATGTTTATGTCAGTGTAATGGTGCTCACGTTCCTAATTTCCAAATGAGTCTAGAATCCACTCAGTTACATGGCTTTTGTGGACACCAAAACTAAACTAATAAGAAGTGGCCTATAATGCTTGAATGCATGATGTCAAAGTACAAATTGTGACTTTTCTTTACATAATTCCTCATAAACACCAACATGCGTGATATTAGTTTATCATACACGTCTCTTGGTGCCTGAGGAGCTGCTTAAACAATAACACTTTTGTGATTGTGTTACTTCTAAAGATGAGTATATTGATTTATTGTGGTAATGGCTGCACGTTCACAGGCAGGAACTTTGTCCCGAGAAGAGGATGTTATTCTATCCCAACCTTCCAAAGATAATTGGCTCAGACTCTCTTGAGGATCGAATAAGATCCATACATGGAGCTAAGGGAAAGAAGGATGCGTCTTCTTGTCATGTGTTCGGTCATACTCACTTCTGCTGGGATGCTGTTGTTGATGGTATCAGGTGTGTTCTGTTAGTAGTTGTATTTTGGTTTAAAATACCATCTGTCCTTTATTTTTTTGCGGTTTAGTCTCTTAAACTTATAAGTTTCAATTGTGTTAAAGTAAATATTTCAAAAAGATGAAAGAAAGATGAATTTAATCAACAAGAAACAGAAACATCAAGACTAATGAAAATCAAAGGAGAACAAGAGGAAGAACCAAAAATGTGTTTTAGCCTATTATTGTTTAATTATAATTGTTGGTTGGAGTGGAAATGAGTAAACTTGCTGTGTTGCTAAATGGTTGACACAATTGCAGGTATGTTCAGGCACCCTTAGCTTATCCAAGGGAAAGGAAGAGAAGAATGAATGGAGGTGAAAATTGGCTACCGTTTTGCCTTTATGCTGACAACAAATTTGCTGATAGACTCAACCCTTGCTATTGGTCTGATTATTACTCTGCAAACCCCAGGACACCTCATAATACTCAACTTGCCCCTTGGGTCGCCAGATTTTATAAGCAAACAGAAACCATAGATGTATAGTCTTCACTACTGACTTTAGTAAGCTGGATATATTTGTTGATTATATACTCCTCTTTTGTATTGTTTTTATTGGATTAAATCAATATATAAGTCCTCTGCAAGGTGAAAGTTGCTGTAACACAAGCCAAATCTAAAATCTTGAATGGTTCCACTGTTATCTTTTGCAGTCCTTTTATTAGTATTCCCTACTTAAATGTCTGTTAGTTACTTTTAGAGTAATAGTAATCTACATGAAAGAGTGATATAATCTGATGCAGCATCGCTACACAACATACGGTTTCGCACATTTTATTCAGTGTGTAAATACAACAGCTACACACTCAACTGGGTTTTTGGAAGTTGTGACCCCAAAACAAGAAAATAAACATGCACATGCAGAAGCCTAGTAACCACTCAAGTAGAAGGCTGGCTGAAAAAACACAGGAAAACACAAGCATACCATTTTATTTAGATGACAAAAAGCAACTGATAACACATTTTGATGCACAAATGCAACAACTGGTAGAAACAACTTAGTAATCTTCAGAAGGCAAGGGCTGGTGGTGGTGTGGGGGAGGTTCAATTGGGATCACAGCATATTCATACACCAGTGCTGCCAGTGCTGCCCCAATCAATGGACCCACCCAGAAGATCCAGTGCTGGTGCCATCTCCAGCCCACTAGGGAAGGTCCAAAAGCCAGAGCAGGGTTCATGCATGCTCCATCAAATGGCCCACCAACAAGGATGTTTGCTCCAACAATGAGCCCAATTGCCAAGGGTGCGATATTGCTAACAGCGCCCCTTTTGGGATCTATTGCAGTAGCATATACAGTATACATCAGCCCAAATGTCATCACAATCTCAAGTATAAACATGTGTCCTACTCCAACACCTGGTGCTATGTGGAACCCTGATGGTCTCTACAACAAGCAACCGCAAACATATCAGTTTGAGTTAAAAATCCAATTTTTATCATGTCGCTCATAAAATTCAAATGATTATGCTGAACCTACATGATTATTTACTTTTCTCAAGTTTTTTAAAATCCTTAAACTTCAAATCAAAATATAGTTTATTTATAAATAATTATTAAGGTTAAGCCATAGTTTTGCAATCTTCTAGTTAGAAGATATCATTACAACAAACATCTACAGTAGCATCGTTATATACATCATCCTTGATATATACAAATAATTTTGTAAGAGAAAATAGTTTACCATGTTATTAGTGACAAGCCTGAGCACAAGAGCAGCCACAATAGAACCCAGAAGTTGAGCAACCCAGTAGTATACTGCACGAACAACAGAGATCCTCCCCCCAACGAGAGCACCGAATGTCACAGCTGGGTTGACATGGCCACCTGATACATGCATGCTAGCAGATACAGCAGCAAATAGAGCAAATGCATGGGCAAGTGCAAGTGCTAACAGTTCACCAGCTGAGAAAGCTGAATCCTGGTAAATCTTAACTGCAACAAAGAGAAGCCACACAAATCACCTCCACAAGCACACAATAAAAAACCAGCACACATATATGTGTGTGTGTATTCTTAGCATCCATGTATAAGGTAATCCAAGGTTAAGTAGCACCTTTAGCTAAGCTGAAAAGGTGTCAGCTAAGGAAGATTAGGTTATGTCATGAAATGTCAGCCCATGTAAACATAAAATAAACAATTCAGAAACATTTGTATGCCAAGAATGAACCAAGATTTAGAATATGTACAAACCCAAAGCAAGGCCAGAGCCTTCTCCAGCAAAGACAAAGATGAAAGTGGAGGCAAATTCAGCCAAAGTGGCCCTCATGGAGTCAGGATGAGTGGCCTCATCAGCCCTTCCAAAAGCATATCTGCGGGTTGCCATCAGCAAATTAAGCTCACTCTTGCACAACTCCTTAGGACTACCAACTAAGGTTGTCACACACCTAGCCTTTCAAGATCAAAGATCCTTGGCCAGCTGAGACTGTATTACGTTTTTCTGAAAAGGATTTTCTCTTTGCAGAATGGAGATTTGGAAGGTGAGAAACTATGGTGCATGTATGAAAAAGGTGGAGTGATCGTGCTTATAAGGGGAAACTCAGAGTAGAACTTAGTCGAGAGACACCTAGGTACGTGAAATGCTAAATGGTTTACACGTGGTTTTATTGGTATGTGTTGGCTGCTTCTTACAATTTGAGTCACTCTTTATTTGCTACACATATCAACATCAATGTGATGCAGTGTTACGTCAATCCACATTTTCTGAACAGGACAAAAACCAAAGTGCAGCCACCAGCTAAGCCTTGCGGTTGCGGTTTCAGAGGTTTGGCTGACTCGTGCATTGAAGTGAGTTTTTTTTCTATTAATTTTAAATTAGATTATTCAATCTCTATATTTATTTTCCTGTTTAACAAACCCAACTTTTCACCGAACAAAATCTAAACATTATATATAATTATAATTACATGTAGAATTTAATAAATTTAACTTATTAACTACCACCTTTGCCCCACTTAATTTTCTTTTAGAGGAAATGTTTTAGACAATAGTACACCTATGCCATTCAATTTTTTAACCTAGAAAATCTCCCTAAAATTTTAATATCGTGATACTCGATGAACCTAGAGCTGTCAAAACGGATCACCTAGTTCCGGGCCACCCAGCTCGATCCGGCTCGACCACTACGGGTTGGTCACTTAGTAAGTCAACCCAACCCGGCTTATTTATTAGAGAGCCAGAAAAATTCAAACTCGATCCGACCCACCACAAGTTGGTGAGTAAACGGATTGACTTACTGATTCACTTAATTACAATTTTTTTAAATAAAAAAAATTACAAACTTTCTAAAATTTAAATCTAAACAAATTTCATTCCCAACATGGATGTTTAATTAATTTTAAAACTAAAAAACTTAAATAATTTTTTCAACAAAAAAAGAAATAAATATTTTTTTTATAAAATTAAAATTTAATTTTAATAAAATAAAATTAGGTAGGTGGATTGGTGGGCCAACCCAACCCACCACGGATTCAACCCGCATGAACCGAGTTTAAATAAGTCGAGTTTAAATCTAACCAATATAAAAAAAATAGATTTTTTCCAAACCCAAACCCGTGGTGGATCGGGTTGACCCGCGGGTTGTGACCCTTGTGACAAGTGAAAATTAACTTGATCTTTAACATGGTTAACACATGAGATTAATTGATCAATGATTAAATTTTGGGCTAGTGATCATATCTAACCTGATCTTTCTTTTAGCATACCACTCTAATGAATTTATTATTTTATTGTGATAAAGAGAATAATCAATTCTAAGAAATAATATTTGATTAAAATAAAAAACATTGACAATTTATCTTTTTAAGTTAAAACAGTAAAGAATTTTAAGTAGTATATATGTAATTTCCAGAAGTTGCCTCCTGTATTCTCCTGCATTTTGGTTGCATCTTACTCTGCTTGTCAAAAGCAGTGCTTACATGCAAATTATTTATGTGTAAGAGGTGGATGTAACTGTGCCTGTAGCAGGTACCCCGTGTGAAGAAGCTTGATTAGCCCAAATATTTTTGGCCCAGTTCATGTTCCTCATATTAACTCATAGTGACAAGTTCTCCACAAAAAAAACTTGTATAATTTAATCTGATAGAGAAATAATAGATAGAGATAAATAAAGAAATAAAATAGGAGGTAGAAAAATATTTAAAAAGTGTCATTCTATCTTCAAACTCAAAATGCTTGATTATAATCCTTATCCTTCTCTCAAATGAATCTATCTAATGGAGAGAATAATCATACTCTCATTCAATAAACAGCTCAAACTCTGATATTCTGCAAAATCCTGTCATAACTGAAGCAAAAGGCACAAAAAATAGTACATCCAGAATGGTGATACAAGTGATTTTGAACAACTGATACTTTATATCTTAAAACGTGATAACAAAAATTTTAGTTTTTAACAAATTCTATCTAGCTAAAAGAATGTGCCTTTTTACATAGTTTTTTTTTGCTGTCTTCTAAAGTAAAATCATAAAAAAAAAACAGAGGACATAATCAGAGAGATTTTATCTCTTCTGGAAAAAAATGTTCTCTCACATTCTTATATGCAGTTGTTAAGCCATTTCTAACTTGGATGATGTTTCTATCAAATGAATTGAGTGTTCAGATTAATACAATGACATTCTTGAGATGCACTTCGTGCAGTGTGCTTAAACTTTAGTCACTCTCCTTTTTCATTTTCTCTATCTCTTCTATTCTCATCAACACTACACTCATTTTAGGCCTCTTTTCTGGTGTCATATCAGTACACTCTAGAGCTAACTCTGTTAGCTTTAACATTGCATCATGCCCTTCTTTTTCTGCAAGTATTTCTAAATCCAATATATCTGTGGACCAATCATTGTTCACCACAGTTCTTACCCAATCTGAAAGATCATTGGTAGTCTCTTCAATTTCACCAATGATATGGCCAGGGATTTTGCCGGTTACAATCTCTAGCACAATGATGCCAAAGCAATAAACATCAGCACTGCGTGTTAGCTTCTTCCCTTGAACAAATTCTGGTGACCTCCTCATGGCTAGTTTTTCTGCATTCTGTTTGGCTGGGAGTAGAGGCAAGAAACCATAGTCTGTGAGCTTGGAATGGTACCCTTTACTATCTTGATGGATTAGGACATTGGATGACTTGAGGTTGGCATGAGGAACCTTTTGAGAAGGCAAGGAATGATGAAGGAAAAGAAGACCCTTTGCTATGTCTTTGATGATAGAAAGTCTTGTGGTCCAATCAAGTGGCATTCTTCCAATTCCTCTACCCTCTAGCACCAGCAGATTATGAATGTTAGAGTATTAACTTTTAAGTTAATTCTTTTGTGTTAAGGAAGGAAAGAATCAAAACTAACCATGTAGTAGTTCAAACAAAGTGCCATCAGAGGTAAATTCATATATGACCAACTTTTGCTCCTCTGAATAATAAAAGGAGATTATTTCTGCTATATTTTCATGCTTCATCTGTCCTAGCAATTGGATCTGCTGGAGAAATTCCTTCTTTCTCAGTTCATTCATGTGGTTAAGTCTCTTCACTGCAACAACAGTTCCAGTTTCAAGAGTTGCTTTGTACGTAATACCTAAGTTCCCTCTTCCTAGAATTTCTGCTGATGCCCTTAATAAATCATCCAAGTCAAAAACTGGTAGTTTCTTGTTAGAAAATTCCAATCTGCCTAATCTCTCAGAAACATCACTGCCCCCAGCAGAAGCCACCATCTTCTTTGCCCATGCCCCAAAAACATGCCCTATATTAGAAAATTCAAAACATTTATGAGTTCAATTCAACACCTTTAGAAATCCTGAATCAGCCTGAAATTGTATTTTACTACAGGAAATTCTAAGTTTGCAAAATAGCATTGCAATAAGCTGCTAATAAAGTGAATGGTAGAATTGATATGCATAAGATATATCTTACCAGCTGAATCATCTCTTCTTACTTCTTTTCCACTTGTTTGTCTTTTACGAAACAAAAAAGCAATAAAAATGATCAGAGAAAGAAGAATCAGTGCAGCTGCAGCACCAATCACAGCAACAGTCCATGCTTGAAACCTGTTATTTGGCTTCACTGCTGGAATTGGAGGCATAGCAAAAGGAGGCGGTGCAGAAAATGGTGCTGGAGATGGGGCAGGAGGTTGAATAGGACATAACTTATCCAATGGCTCTCCACAAAGATCTGAATTATTTTCATAAGAACTCTCTGGGAACCTCATCAGCACAGAAGTTTCAGGAATAGGCCCTGACAGATGATTATATGACACATTGAAACTTGTCAATGATGGTTGATCAAAGGGTGGAATTTGACCATGTAAGTAATTCTCTTGCAGCTCCAACACTCTCAGACTGGTAAGTTCAACATACTCCACAGGAATTGACCCTGAGAAATGATTGAATGATAAAAGGGCTTGTTCCAAAAACACCAAATTCTTGAGGCTTGGCAATGGTCCAAAAAGTGCATTATTTCTGAAGTTAAGTTGGCTCAAGAGAGTTATGTTTTGAAGAAATGTGGGAGGTAGATAACCACTAAGGTTAACTCCTTCAAGAACAATTTGAACAACATGCCAATTTGAGCAAGTGATTCCAATCCACCTACTCAGACTGTCTATACAAGGAGGGCCTGTCCAATTCCCATGCAAATTCACAGATGAATTCAAAGAATCCCTTATGAGTATCAAAGCATCTCTTTCTTCTGGAAAGAATTCCCCAATTTCAACGCACAACACCATGTTGGATTTGAATGACACAAACAAGACCACATATAAAAAGCTTATGGTAAAGGCCAAGCTCATGATGGTGGATGAAATTGCTCAAAACAACTTGACATGGATTTTTGAACCAAACAGGGATTATTAGCAGAGTGAATCATATCATATCCTCTTTTGTCTCCAATGATTTCACAGTTTGACGATGTTGACAAAGTAAAGTTGTGCTAAGTTGCCGATCATAGTGTTGGACAGGAACGATTAGAACAATGTTTTGCAGTTTCTTTGTAACATTATTATATCACTTGAGTATATAATATATTAATTATAGTTACATAAGATGACAGCTTTCATAATAGGATCTTGCATGATGCAATGTTCCACATTTTTATTTGGTAACTGAGTTGTTCAAGAATAAGAAATGTTGGTTGTTTCAAATATAGTGACATCGTGGGAAGCAGGGAATGTCAATGATCTTTAATTTGGACATTTTCATGGTTGCTTACCTTTTTTTTTTATTCAATTTATAAGTAAGTTTTCATATATTAACTAATTTTCGTTATTAAAGAACATATTAAATTAATCTAAAGTGAATTATTTCATTGTCCAATAATTAAGTTGGCTGAGTAACTGTGAAGGGTTTTAAATTCATTCATCTGTATTTAATTCCTACTGATAAAAAAGTAAATTATTTTGTTGTGTTTATCTTTTGCTGCATTATGTGCCAGTTTGGTCTTACAGCATAAACAAAACTGTGATTATCCGTTGAGAAAAAACAACAAAAAAAAGGGTTTCGTGGAAGATAAAGTAAAACACTGATTAGTCGCCGTGGATTCGTGGCTACGCATGTTCGTATTTATTAACTAATTTGATTATGCCATAATTAATGAATCATTTTAAGGATTGAAACATATTTATTGTTTTTACATTTGTTATGGTGTACCTACTGTGAATAATGGAATATTATTTTTATTGAATTTCTTAATCATAGAGAACCTTTTAGTCTTTGAGATTTTTTTAGATTTCTTTTTTTTTTTCAATGTCAATTCTTGCCTCTTTATCATTTCTAGAAGATAAAGTTCTTGGATGGAGAGAGGTCCTGTGAGTAAGAGCACATTCCCTTCGAACATTTAAATTTTAAACCTATTATATATTATTCATTGATATTACTGATTAAATAGGAATACTTTTGTACTAATTCATTCAAGACGCATAGTTTTAGATTATGGATTCATTAAATCTGTCATTTTCAATTAAAAAATATTGCTAAACACTCCCCTTCTTTAAATTTGGTATAAAATAACCGCTTAAAAGAAATAGATAATGTTGTTTAATTATACTAATCTTATTTACTTTTGTTTTTAAATTCTTCTTCTTTGAAACTTAATATAAAAATAATAATTAAATTTGAATGTCGATGTATTTTAGAAATTTTCATTAAACATGTTAAAATTAGTTAAAATTTACCTCTATTTTAAAGGTGTGAGACACTTATGATATAAATCAAACTTATTTAAGAGATTTATGGATTTTATATTTTAGATCGTGTTTAATGTAAGAATTAGATTTATATTTAAATTTATAACAAACTTTTTTTATGTATGGGTCCATTTTATTATTACACTCTCACTCCCGTGAAAGCATTCTAACTATAAGTACTTTAACAATAACCTTTTTATACTGAATAACATGACATATTTGTTTGAAACTCCTATTATACAAATTTTCAATACAAGGAATTATGAATATTTTTTTTGTCCATATTGTACTCGTTTGAATCGATCATCGGTGTAACATCCTAATAATTATAACATTAAACTATAATAGAGTTCTTACATTATTGATACAATAAGACAGTTAATAGATGGAGGAATAAATTTTCCTCATAATTATACAAACACCAGTCGATCCTCCATCTAATGCCTGCTCCACCGACATCTTATCACCTTCTGCTCACACCTACCGGATGATCATCGCCGAGAGAAAACACAGCACAAAATAACAACCACACAACAGACAAAGCAATGGTGAGCTAATGTACCAGAAAACAACATGGTATGTTTAAATTAATAACACAATTTTCAACTTACAAGTCAAATTACTCAATCATACAATAAACATACCACAATTATCATAAACTAGACTCATCCAGATAATCATATGAATATTGAACTCTTAGCTGGTTCTACACTTGCAGTGGTACTTTACTAAGATACATCTTATCATACTATGTCCCCCAAAGTGGATCTTCGGATATGGATGCACTTACTTGCTAGCTCAATTATCCTATCATACTCTGTCCCCCGAACTGGATCTTCGGATATGAATATAACCACTAAAGCTACATCCTTTCTACTATGTCCCCCCAAAGTGGATCTTCGGTAAGATTTCCCACTCTCCACCTCATAACTTTCTCTCTACGTGAGATCGAGACTATTTAGAGCATCAGAATGAACCCCTAAGTCGGAGTCCTACATTCATACATACATGACACAAATCAATAAGAAGTTTCTCCTAAGAACTCTATTCCACACTTTCCATTCATAAATACACATGTCAACATACAATATATTATAATCTTTAGTCATATCTCAAGAAACAACTCTTACATACTCAAACATTTCATATTATCACAGAAAACATTACCTATTAACACATATTTCTTTACGACCTATTAATCCGAATACTTAAGTAGTTCAAACAGCTTGGAGACCTTGACCAATGGCTCCGGAATGGTCAAAACCCCCCAAAACGACCTAAAGAACGTCCAAAACGGACATCCAAAACCCCATAACTTCTAAAAACAAATTCAGCATGGTGTTAATCGATTATCTACGATGTTAATCGATTAACATTGCAGGTTAATCGATTAACTGTTCATAATTTACCCAGAAACACGAAAATTCACTTTCCTGGCTATTCCGACTATTCCTTTCATTATACAGACTTTCCAGGCATCCAAAATTCATCCTTAATCATCATAGATACCAAAATACTCTCAAACATCAAGGATTTATGTCCTAACTCTACAAATTTCATTTCCATCATCAGCTATCTTCTTAAATCAATACCCAAACCATATATAATTTTCACTTATCAAATCAACAGCCCAGATTCATCAAAATCTTGTAAACATCTAAAATCAATATTTTCATGAGAGACAGCGGATAAACAGTATAATTCAAAATGTCGTATTATAAGCCTAATCTCCTTTTAAATCCATAAACAAATTCAGAATCATCAAGACATAAGCATTCCTTCATTTAAAAACCTTCCACTGATTCAAAATGCTTAATAGAAACAAAGGCTCTCCATTAATCCTCAATCAGATTCAAAACATAAGCATATCCCAATTCCAAACCGTACACCGATTTAAAATATGTAACAAAACATAAAGAGAATCAAAATCCTATACATATACAAGATTTAAGATCATACAGAAACAAAAGACTCAAGGTTAGCTCCCCTTACGATTTTCTCCTTAGCTAGCCTTTCGAAAACACTTTGCGAACGTTCCCCCGATTCAAAACACAGCTCCAAAGCCCCTATGCTCCAAAACCTCCGTACTCTGGCCTCTGGTTCGACTTAGGAACCATTCATGTCCCCTGGGACGTCCTTCAATAGCCAAAAATGGCCAAAAACGCGTTTAAATAGTCAAAAACGCATTAGAACACGTTCACTCGCGGGGTAAATTCGCCCAGCGAGTTGACCACCGAGTGGAAAGGATTTTGACAACTTTGTCAGTTCGGTTGAACCCCTTCCAAGTGTTGGAATTACATATCCGAGTACTCGAATCGAAGCTCTTCGAGTCTACTTTCCAATGAAAAAGGAATCAAATCAATATATAATTTGTATAAAAAGTTATAATTAAAATATTAAACCATGTCAAAGTTGACAACATTGTATTTTGCACACTAACTTGAACTTTTGTTACAACTTGATACATTTTGAGTTTCTTAATCTTCTAATGACTCGAGACTCACATTTTCATTTAATTTTTCAGGGTCTTACAATCAGTACAAACTATTAGTTCTAATACCATTGATAGATCTTTAGAAGGAGATTTAGGAATAAAATTTGACATAAAATGAGACCGGAACCAAACCACATAAGAGATTGATATCACCTTCAACATAAAACCTTAAATCAATAGGCTTTTGGGTCTTCTTCCTTATATGTTGTTGCAAAATAAGATCTTGATTTCTTCTAGCTACATCAATTAGACTTTCTATTTCAAGTTTTATAATAAAGGATTTTAGTCCCCTTAGTCACAATTTTTATAAAAGAAATTGTTTTGGCCTTTTTAATTTATTCTAAAAAAAGTCATATTATCTAAAGATAACTTTATGTTGGCATCTTCCTAAGTGAAATGATGTTTGACTATTCAAGTGAAGTTTTGTTTAGCCAAATTGATTTATTCATTCGTAGCAAAAGATGTGTGACACAAATTTGTTT
Source organism: Vigna hirtella (assembly GCA_027742795.1). NCBI lineage: Eukaryota > Viridiplantae > Streptophyta > Magnoliopsida > Fabales > Fabaceae > Vigna > Vigna hirtella. The sequence goes on from JAHCHA010010609.1 coordinate 20,172, forward strand.
GTTTAATACAATCCATCTTGTTTAATTTTTTTCTTCCATTTTTAAATTCAACTAGGATTGAAATTCATGAAGCAAAGTTATTTTTATATCATAGTGAGATTATACTCTATTTACACAACTTTGATTATACAAATGTGTTTTTTGTAAAATTTTATTTTATATTCATTATTTTAGTATTATGTTATTTAAAAATCTTGATTGATATTATATTATAAATTTTTTTATATTAAAACATTATTTATGAATATTAACAAACTATAAATTTATTATTAATGACGTATAAATTGATTTAATAAAAAAAATTATCAATTATAAAAAAGAAAAGACATGCAATTATATATAAGTAAAATAACATATAATAAAAAAAGAAAAAAAATTATTATATTAATTTATTTGAAGTATTTATATCATTAAGAAAAAAAATAAAATAAATGATTTCATATAATTTTTCAAATAAATCAATATAATATCTTAGTAGTTTCTATGTTTTTAATATATTTTTTATAATTGTATAGTTATTATTTTAAAAAATCAATATATATTTTGTTTTTTTAATAATTGTTAGTTTTCATATTAAATAAGTTTATTTGGTATTAATAACAAAGTTATAGTTTATTACCTTTTTTATGTATAGTATTTTAATATAAAAGACACTCTTAGCTTGACTGGACTTATGATTTGAGTTGACTTGGCTTGACAGCTTGAACCAACTCATCTCAACCATTTGACTTGATTCAACTTTCTTTATCCTCCAACCCAAGTTGACTCATCTTAGCCTTTAGTCTTGACAACTCAGTTAGACCTTTAGTTTAGATTGATTTACCTCGACCTTTGACACTTCTAGTAAAAGCATGACTTCAATTGGGGAGTCACAAACCAATATATAGTTGTGTTTATGTAACATTGTTACTAATAACTTAACATTTCTCTTATTAGTAGGACTGTCAATTTGACTCATGACCCATGGACCAGTCCAACCCACCTTAACAAGCCTTCATTTTATTGCCCACTAAACATGGGGCCTAAAAAAGTCCCTACCTCTAAGCCCTTTCTTAAAGTCAATTAAAGTTAAGATCAAAATGGGTTCTTCCTATTAAAATACTTTAATTAACTCTTAAATACAATACCTTCAACTCGAAGAGAAGGTTAAGATGAGTTAGTATGGGTCAAAGGTCAAGTCGAGCTAGCCCATGCAAAAGGTCGAGTTGAATCGTCTTAGGCCAAAGATTTAGTTAAGTTTGCTTAAGTCGAAGGTTGAGTTGAGCTGATCTATGCTCAATGTCGAGTCGAGTTGATTTGAACTAAAAGTCAAGCTGAGTTGGTCCAGGTTTAAGGTTAAGATGAGCTGGCTCAGTCGAAGGTCGAGATGAGTTGACCTGAGTTAGAGAGTGGTAGAAAGTTGGATTAGACTAGAGGGTTAAGACTAGTCAACCTAAATCGAAGGTTTAACCAAACCGGTTCGGACATAAGAGTCAACCTAAGTCCGATGCGTGAACTTAACCTAAGAGCCGAGTCATCCGATGCGTGATCCAACATTGTCTGTCTTGACTTGAGACTGGCTCATACAAACTGACTTAGGCCACGAGACTCATATAGGTTAGATTCAAATCTTGTGGGTTAGACCAACTTAAAAAAAGTCCACTTATCAATAATATCTCTATTATAGTAATTATTTTAGGGATTAAATATAGTCATTAAATTGGAAATCATCTATTTTCAAATTTGATTTTAAAACTTTAAAAATGAATATATATAGTTATTCTAATCCAACTGCTTTGATTTTTTTGATTTTTTTATATGTCAAATGTATTTCAAATTATCTATGCTCTTTTCATCCTACTCAAATGTTACTATGGAATATAGTTTAACAAACCTAAAAAAGTTAAATGCAATTAAGTTTAACAAATTATTTTAGTTTATTTTTAAAATTTGAGAAATAAAATATATTGAAATTTGGGAGAATGATAAATTTTAATTTTATATCCAAAAATTATGATTAAAAGTATATTTAATTCTTATTTAAGAAAAAAAGATGACAATGTTTTATAACTAATGATAACTTTAACGTGAAACATTATTCTTAAATAACATTAGACTAAAAAAATTTAACATAGTTAATTGAGTGTAATTAATTTTGCATTGTGCTCACCTGTACAAAACGCTAATTGAATTCCGGGACAGCGAAACTTCTGCGCCGTTGGATTTTGCATGAAACAACCTGCAAAACCCTAAACCCTCATTCTCTTTCTCTTTGAGCACACAGATGAGATGAGGAAGAAGCTTCTGATCGCAACCACAAAAGGCCTCTCCTTACGCGCCAATCGCAACATTATTCCCAAACCCAACCACTGTAACTATCTCCCCTCTCATCTTCTTCTCATGTTTCGTCTCTATCTATGTTCTAGTAACATTCTTCTGTTGTTTTTGTCAAATAGCAAGTATTATGCTCTTTTTTGCTGTTTTTTAGAAGTAAGATTTTTTACGGTCTTACAGAAATGAAGCTGAGTTCACTAATCAATAGCAGTAATATTTTAGGTACTGTTTAATGAGTTTAGGCTTGGTGCCTTGTTAAGTTTAATCTGGCTAGAAACTGAATTAGAATGCGGGATTGGGGTCAATGGCATTATGACATTGTCGTGTTTTTCTCATGTCTGTTAAGGTTTCTGTTTTTTTTTTTCTTTTTTGGCGATTATCTTCTTTGGAAAAAGAAGTTGGGAGATTAAATGATAATGATCTTAAAGCAAGAGGAATGGTCTCTAGAGTGTTTTAAGGAAAAGGGAACAGCTTGTGATTTTGTATAGTTTTTACAAAGAAGGCTGTTTTATGACTTTTAGTTCCGCGAAGTTGTCATGAGAGAAGGGGTAGAATAAAAAATACTTGGTGGAAGTTTTCAAAGGAGATCTCACGGTAAATAATAATCCTTGGAGCTTTATCTTACCAAATTGCATGTATGATCCATGTTGCAGACCTCGGATAGAGAATACGACACTATTGTTGTATGTGTGATATTGAGTATGTCTTGGTGCTTAGAGGTCTGGGAAGTTTGCATGAGGTTGTAGGTTGAAATCTCGTTACTGCCATTGTATAACTCTTGATTGTTACTTTTGGGGAAGTGGGAGCACTTTTCTTGATGCTTACTGTAATTTTACTTACTTTTTTGTTCAATTCTTTGGTGTTACTTGACGCATATCAATGTGACTGGTTTTTGACTTTTTGGAGTTTCTAGTTGTCAGTGTTGATTATTGTTTTCCAATGTCTTTCTTTGGAACTGTGGTTGTAATGCATTACCAGTTACTGTGATACTGATTCTGTTGTTGAATAACTTGATTATATATCTACTATGTTGTTTGCAGCAGTACCCTTTGAAGTATGCTATTCTGTCGATCCAATTAAAGTCCACAGGCATGGGTGGTCACATGCTGCTACTGTCCCTTCTGAGGCATCGGATGCCCAGAAAGGCCCAAAAAGGGTTCCAAGACATGAAAGAATAGCTATGGTGGAGTCTTTTGTGAACAAGTATTTCTTGATTTCTTTTGTAGTTGAAGCTTTGGTTTCTTTTATAAGCTTTCCTGCACTATGTTTCATGCTGGCATGTCGGTGTTTCAATTATTCAGGGATGCTCACATCATAGATACCTGACTTTTTCTGACTATTTTCACATGTAGGTATAGAGCAGAGAATGCTGGGAAATTCCCTACAATATCAGATGCCCAGAAACAAGTTGGTGGCAGTTTTTATGTTGTCCGGGCTATCATTCAGGAATTAGAATACAAGTCTAGAACAAATTCTTCAAATAGTGTGGATGAGATTTTGGTGGAAAAACAATTTGATAACAGTAAACACCCCGCCACCAAGTCTGCGAGTGTTTCATCTGGTAATATTGAGATTGCAAAATACAATGCTATCCAATATGGTTCTCAATCTGTAGATTTGAATTACAAGGAGACTGTGAACGCTGGATATGAGCATCATGAAGGAAAGAGAGAGACACGTACTTCGTGTGGGGAGAGGAGATTGTTTGAAGAAGTAGAAATCATTTCTACATCAGTAAGCATTGCATTAACAGCGATTTTTAGTGGTTATGAATATATTATATATAGTAGGTTTACTTGATTAGGTTATGAATTTTGTTAAGGGTGTGCAAAATATCCAAATTATCAAATCCATAACCAAATCAAATCACTTCAACTCCGTTTCAATAAAATTCCAATTCAATCCATCGATTAACAATGTTTTCATGAATGGATATCCATTACATGAAAGGCTAATATTTTTTTTTAAGTTTCAAAAATAATTTCGTAAACAAATTTAAAAAATATTTTGAAATTTTTTTAAAAAGGTAAGCTCATGAAATACTTAATTATGAAAAAATTGGTTGGATAATTCATCTGATAAGTGTTGATAGAAGGATCCATTTGATTTTGAGAAATGAGGATGAATAATTAATTATCCATAAAATTAAATGGACGAATTTGATTTTATCAACATTTCATACTTTTGCAATGGATAGATTGGATGGATTTACATGTGGATGGACAGGATGGATGATAGATAAATGGATTGCTTTGGTACCCGTAGTTTCATGTCCAACTCCAAATTTTGGATTTTAAAATCAATCCAATTAATTGGATATGGATTAGATATTTGTTTTGGTTTTAATAAATCTTAGACTGTTCATCCTAAAGCATCATTTGGTTGAGAAATCTTTTGATTAGCCTTGGCCACAGAGTCAGTGCTCAGTCTTGACTAGGGAGTCATTGACTTGGCCTTGATTAAAGTCTACTCAACCTTGATTGGGGCATTGCTGGCTAGACCTCGACTTTGATGTCATTGATACAGACTTGGTCGAGGCATTGTCGTTTCAGCTTTGACTTGGGTGTTGTCGCCTTGTCCTTGCATGGGGAGTAATCTGCTTGGCCACAATTGGGCTTGGCCATGGCATTGTTGGGTTGACCTCAGATGGGGTTTTATTGGCTCAATGGTGTCTACTCAGCCACAACTGGGGCATCGGTGGCTCAATCCTTATCTACTCAGCTTCAACTGAGGTATTGTAGGCTTGACCTCAGTCCACGGCTCAACCTTAATTGGAGTGTTGTTAGTTTGTCAAAGTTTTCTTAGCCACACCAAGGGCATCTTTAGCCTGACTAGGGCGTAGAATTAAGGTTTAAAACCAAATTTAAAATAAAGTTGGTCAGTTTGGTGTAGTGAAAAACATAGGGGGTGACAAATTCATGGATCCATTATGGTAGTAAAATTATGAATACATTTTCACTCTTATTTCTAACCCCTTACTAAACTGGCCACAAATTTTTAAAGCTTTAGATTTAATGCCACTGCCATACTGCATAACCTTCATCATCTACTTGACAACAAAATATGTATTGTGCTTATAAATTGTGCAAAACATTTCAAATTGCATCTCATTCTTTTTCATCAGGGTAGTCAGTAGTTTCACCTTTTTGATCTGGCTCCTTAAATCTTCACTTTTGTTAATTTTATTTTTAATAACATTGATTGAATATGCTTTTATTATGTACAGAAAATAAGCAGTTTTCTCGCACTACTCATACTTTTCCTTCTTTTTTATGACAGAATAATCATTGCATTGCACCTGAAAGTAATCTTGTGAAAATGTGTTCTAAGGAGCCTTACCCATCAAGTCTCCATATGCCAAATGATATCAAGACAGAGGAAGCTGTCCCTAGTTGTTCTGATTCTTTTGCACCTGAAAGTCAGCTGCTACTAGAGGAAAGCCATCATTTTTCTCCTTTGTCTAGTCAAAATGATGGTACTGGTTACGATAGAGCTCGGGGCCACAAATATGACTTTGTTCATGTAGAAAATCATAAAAAATTGGATGAAAAGTGCATTAAGAAAGAAGATTGCGAGAGAAGGGAGCAACTTGATTTGGAAGACCTGTCTAGAGAGCTTCCCCATTCAAGTCTCCAGGTGCCAAATGATGTGAAGTGTAGTGAAGCTTTATCTAGTTCTTCTGATTCTGTTACCCCAGAAAGGCACCCTCTAAAAGAAGAAATAAACCAATTTTCTGCTCCTTTTATTGAAAAATCTGTAAGCAGTTGCAGCAAAGGTAAGAACCACGATTCTAAGTTTGTTGATATGGAAAACCATTCAGCATTTGAGAAAGCAGGGTATGAGACAAAAGACAAAGAGGCTGTCAATGGTTCAAAGCTTGAAATAGAGCAACCGCAAAAGTCTTCAGAGTTGGATGAGTACAAAATGTGAGTTTTTCATATCTTTATAGATATATAGCTAATATAATGTTATTATAATTTGCGTTACCACTTGAATAATACCAGCACTAGTTAACTAGTGAATAACATTGGAATGGTACCTAATTTAGTAAGGTGAGGATAGACGTAGTCTAACGGTTAATATTCCATGGACACTCCTTAGTGTTCATGCAGAAAACATTGATGAAGAAATTTGAAATTAAATATTAGTTTAAACAATGATGTAGAGAAGCACCAAAGAACAGGCTCGTAGACATTTTCAAAATTAATGTTATTCATGTACAATAAGCTAATACACAATCTGAAACCCACATCATCCTATTATATACCCAGGAGAATATTCAGAGAATAACATCTCCTAGTCTTGATTAAAGTCTAAAAGTGAAATGGTGCAACGAAGTTTACATGAGAGCATCATTTTATGTTAATGAAATAGAAGTCATAAAATTTAATAAATGAAATTTACTAAGGAAAAACAAGTCACTTCTATGTGCAAAATACATCTGAGGTAGATTAAAATTATGCACACATATAAGTTGAAGTATTGGGACCAGGTTTGGGTACATCTTCGTTGTTCATAAATAGATTATGTTGTTTTCTGAGTTTTGGAACTTATGTCTATTCTTCCTGAAATAGGCATTCATGGATTGTGCATGTGCATAGAACATATCTGTCTTGTGCAAAATTTCCTGCCTTTTCTATGTGTTTCCTTATATTATTCCATTTTTTCAATTTTCATGTGTATTTTGTTTGACGCAAATTTGTGTGATATTAAAGTTGCTTTCCTTCTCGCAAATATCCAGGGACATCCCTAATACCAAGGATAACAATGTTGCAGTCTATTCAGAAAAATCAACTTTGTGGGGAAATGTCAAGTCATTTGCTAATGGCATCTTAAATATCTGGAAAAAATTGTGAAGCTTGATGAAAGTGTATGGTGCAAGTTGTAAGGATCTCAATCTTACTGTGCATCTTAGACGGTATGCATAGGATTCATGGGATTCCTAACTCTTTTTATGTACCTGCAAATTCTATTCTCCTTTTTTGCTATCCTTAGACATTTCCAGAGGTTTTGAAGCTGAGTTCAGCTATGATAAAGCTGCCTGCTCGACTTATTTGTAAGATATTTGCGCATGAGTTTCTAGCTCCTCTGCTCCCTTGGCCCCCATTTTGGGCGGGAGGGGATCAATACTATAGTTCCCAGTCTAGGTAATTAGCTTTCCACTGTAAATGAGTCTCAAAGGAAATGCTCGATTTTTCAAATTTCTCCCCTACTCAAATTATGTTTTCATATATGAATTTTGAGGAGCAGAATAGAAGGGTGAAAGAAAGCCAAGGTCAGTTTATGATGATGAGGCTTTTGTATTTTGGATAGCATTAGAAGAATAACCAAGTGGTTTTCAAGGACCGCATCCCTCCCCTCCCCCTCTAGGCATAAGACTCCAAAATTGAAGAAATTATAAGGGTTTTTGAAATTTTGTTTTGATTTCCATCATTAAGTATACTACTGATTACCCTCAATCCAAAATATGTTTATGTTCTCCAATCTTGCAAAGCATGAGCACCAATTGCTGTGATTAGAAATTGAAACTACGGTAACTTAGAGTTAAATCAGAAGTTAGTCTTATCCTTTATATTCCATCTTTGTCCATGTGATTTGCATCAGATTCGAATGTAATGTCCAACATTTATGTTAGGACCGTCTACCATATGGCAACTTTTTGTTTCCTTTTATATTATGTATTTTCCTTGGTATCTGACAGAAAGACTTTTCAGGTTATAAATGACATGTAAAGCTATGCGTTTTTTAATAGATGATATGATTTAATACAATGCAATATAATATAATTTTTTCCATGCTATCTGGGTAGAGCACAACAATTCGGGTTACATGTAAAACTGGGTATTGTTTGATTGGCTCTTTGCCATCCATAGACACAAATGAAACGAAGTGACAGTTCAATAGAAATTAGTCCTGCAACTGTGTTATATTCATTAATGGCAATGGATATATTTTTTATGCAAATGCTGTTTTTCTATGTAATAATACCTTTGCGATTTGAGCAAGGATAATGTGATATTTCGAGGTTAGGTATATGTTAGAAAGAGATTGTTGCTGCATGGATACATCTAATGCACTCACAGGTACCCAATTTAAATTAAATAAATAATTGTAATGGAGACAATTTAGGGTAGTGGGTGAAAAAGGTTTCATATGGCTTATCTTGGTGTCACAATGACGGCTTGCAAGTTGCAGGGCTCCCATATGGTAGATCATGATGTCACAATGAAGGCCTGCAATGCAAGTTGTATTGTATTTTGTTTCTAAAGTTAGTATTTAAATATGTATCTGCGATCAATTTCTTTTAAAGCATTGTAAAATATGAAATAAGTTATATTTAGGAACTGATATATTTCTCCTTTATCATTTTAGACACCACTTTGTTAGTGTGGCTTTTTTTGTGAACAGCCATAATAATCAGATGCAGAAACACAGATGAAAAAGAAAAGAGATTTTATCCCAAATTGGATGAACATCTGCAAGGTTAAAAAGGTAAAACAGCATAGGAGATGGTGGGAGCTTATATACACAACAGAAAATAAAGAAAACAACTCAGGCTTAGTTTTAAGGAGAATTCTTTATGTAAAAAAATGTCATTTAGTCTAGCAACAAAAAATATTTGGTAGTAAGAAACAATGTGTTTGTTTCATCATAAGCTGTTATAATTATTAACTCTTTTAAAATCTTATCAACTAGTAGAAATTCATAAGAAATATCCATGTTGCAACAAAGGTGTGCAATTATAAATTGCCGTGAGGCTAATGTTTCTGGTGTTATGCCCTGCTTGAACTGAATATTGTATGTTCAGATCATGTAAGATGTTTTGTGGCAAACAAAACTGCTGCGTCACTGATTTCATCATGCAGCAGAACATTGTAATATAAAATTTAAGAATGACAGCTCTTGGCTGGTATTGCAAGATAACTATAACTCAAGTAATTTATTTGTATATTCTAACCCTGCAAGATGCTTGTGTGATAAAATTAATGGGGTGGCTTCTGCAAACAAGAAACGCCAATTCTCAACTGCTTTAAATAAAAGCATCGTTAATTTAATATCTGATTCTAGCATCTCAGTTGAGTTCATTAACCAACATTTCATATTATCTCCCCCAAAAACATTGGAATGCTCTTAATGATGATAGTAATGTGACTTGTGGCTGTTGGTAACTACACTGATTATAATATCGTCCATTTCTTAAAGTATAGGAGTAATTTAATCGAGTGTAGATAAGCATAAATGAAGACAATCAAATAGAAATCACTTTTAAAAATGAACCGAATCAACATGAAGACATTGCTATTTGATTTGGTGGGTTAATAAATTTCACTTGTAATTTTATAGTTCTCAGTAAATTGTAATTAAAATTAAAAGTGTGTTAGGAGGACAATTACAGATTACAGTGGACAAAACTACTTTTACATACTAATAAACTAAAAAGGAATGTGAAAGTAAGAGAGTCATTTAAATATATATTTTTTTCAATAATAAAAAACATTTTTTTTAAAAATAAAATTGTGACAAAAGCTTCAAATTTCATATTTCAAAACAAAAGTACTTCAAATATAATAATCAATCATCATAATATTATTTACACGGATTGGAAATACTATTTTTTTTTTACTTTATTGAAGCAATTATTTGAATGACTGATAATCAAGGTATAAAGTTTATATGTGATTATCCTTTGGTTTATTTTGTGTTGTGTTGAAGCAAGCTACCCTAGTTTGCTGACATAACTGGCATTGTGTTGCATTACATGGCTGGCTGTTGCTGGCATTTATTTATTATAATTGAGTTCACATCAATCACCCAATAAGCATTAAACATTTATAATGCTTAAATAATTTACTGCATAGCTTTAGGGTGCTCATTCCTGGAAAAAGGCCTTAAAATTAGGATTCAAAGTCTTTACCACTTTGACTGGTCCATTTAGTGGCTCCATAATAACCCATCCATTTCCATTACACCCATAATTGTCACCTAAGAAACCCAATCTTTCCTCCTATTAAAGGATTAGCTATTTCTATAAATCACAATGTAAAGTGAAAACATATAAAAAAATTACAAATACCATGTATATACCACATGTAATTTAATTAAATTTTTTCATATAATCTTAAAATTAAACTCCTTGTTTAACTATGAAAGGAGGTCAGGTTTCTGGTTTTCATATTTCCATATGTTTAGTTATAATGTATGTATTTGAAATGTAAGTATTTTTTTTTATTATATGTTTTGCTGCTTACATATTTATTGCATTTAGTTATGTAGAAAATTGCATATTAATTAAATCCATTAAATAATAATGAGGCAACATAATTGCTAGACATACAAAAATCACATTCTAATATTTTCACTAGATAAGTTTAAAACGTGGCAAAGTTAGTTAAATATAAATCAATAAATTAACCTACAGTACTAAAGGTCATAAAAAATGTAGTTTGTAATTATTTTGGAATTGGTTAAATTCAAATAAATTAATGGACTTGTAACGAGTGAAAAAACTTTGTCAATTAGAATATTGTTTTCTTATGTCCTATTGTACTTGTATTTATATTATAAAATTCTTCAAGGTCTCAAAAGTAAAAGTTTTGAACAGTATGAAAACATAATTTCGATTTTTATTGTCGTTTATAAAAAAATTAATATTATAAAGTTTACCACTTAATTAAAAATATTTATTTCATGTTAAACTTTTGCACGTTATCATACACAAAGTATGTATTTATGTGTTTTTTAAACACTCAAACATTAATTACGCCCTCACCTATTTGATGTATATCAAGATAGAAATAGAAACAAATTTTTCATATGACAAAGTCATGAAAATTAAACAAGAAAGAATTTATCTCCAATTTAGATAATGTAATAGTAATTCTACTAGCTTCCACATTATTTCCTTTAGTATATATCATCAAAGATTTATAAGTGAATGTTTTCTGTTGTCATATTTTACAACAAATAATATATGATGTTCTTTGATTCATGCAGTCAAATGTACTTAATAAAAAAATAATTCTTGTTATTGTTGTCTTCTAAAGCTATTATTTTTCATTATAAAATTGACTTATTTTAAAAAAATTACATAGCATCATAGTGTAGTTGAAAACCATTTGTTGTTTTGCTTGTGGTTTGAACATTTGAAGTAATTTCTCAGTAAACTTCTGCTAACAACAATCCTAACATGGTGTACTTACAAGAATCTGACAAACACTTCTTAAGAATAATGTTCTTCTTTCTTGAACAGACAGGTCAAAATGTTGTCAGATTCTTGTAAGTATACATTCAGTGACAGTATAGTTGGAACATGTATTCTCATCCAAGCACCCTATAAAAGCCAGAAAAGAAAAAGAAACTGTTTTTCTCTTATTAGTTTTAAATTTGATAGATATGAGAGTTGTGGCTCCTACTTATAGTTACCTACACTAATTGATGGTTGTAAATTATGTCTATTCTATATGACAGGGAACACACCTATTCAATGTCTGTCATAGTATTTATAGCAGCAAGTAATATGATACTCTGATTAGAATATTTTCTCAGATTATTTCTTTTCTTTCTTTCTTTCTTTCACAAAAGGTGAGTGTTGCGTCACTGGAATGTGGCAAATTGATTAATGCATTGCTACATAACTGCATAGCGTAAGAAGGGCAAGTCAAACTCTAGCTAACTTTTCTTGATGACAACCTCTACTAGTTGATCATTATGCTCCTTATTTTGTGCTCATCAATTTGAACATGAGTTCATGACACTATTAAATGCACACCAAAAGCTCTCTTTTGGACCAGTTAAGTGACCCTTTTCCTTATATATATATATATATATATATATATATATATATATTCTAATTTGAAAGCATCACAAGACACACCTTCTTCCCTTTCCTCAATGTTTCTATGCTCTAAGGAACACACAGCAAGTTCTTGAATGCTACATATTACTTCATCAGCAGAGTTATAAGGTGACTGTTCTTTCTGGTAGGGTATGTTAATATATGTTTTGTTACCACTTGGTATTAAAATTACAGTCTCATCTTTTGCTCAAATTTTAAACATCAATTTTGTGTGGTTCTCACACCAGAAAGATTCATAGTATCTATCATTTGGTTGTTAGGATGTAAGATTGTGAAAAGTCAGCAAATATTATATATAGTAAAAGTTTTTAGTCTTATGGGGTAGCCGCGTAGTAGACGTATGATTATCCTTTAGATTGCATATCGAGACAAAAAATTGGATTCATATTCCCCAAATAATGCAGCCAGATTGTGATCTTGTGTCCACTTTTTTGTTATTTAATTTTGTTTGAATGTTTACGCGTTAAAACTTGCTTTAATAAAATAGATTCTGGGAATGATTTGTTCAAGTAAAATACTAAGTTAACATGAAGAAATTGTATGGGCCAAATAGGAGTCTGCACTTGATTGGATTTATATCAAGTAAGGGAGATGTATTGTCCAAAAAGTTTAAAATCAATTGAACTCAACCCTTTTATGTGTATGTACACTTTTTCTTTGTTAAATGTGGAATTTTATAGTTCTCCAACACAACTTTTTTTATTTAGTTTTCGTTGTATCGGTACATGTTCAAACTTGTCTTAATAAAATAGATTCTGGGAATGATTTATTGATGTAAAATACTAAGTTAACATGGCCCTACCAGATCTTCTTAAGTTTGGTCAACTATGCGTGTTTCGCCCTCATAAATTCTTCCTTTTCTCTATAAATAGTTCAGATTTGCATTGACAAATGATTACCATGTTTGGCTCCCTATGAATATGCAGTTTTCTCTGCCAGGTTGAGGTGTGATTTCTTTTTCTCTGCATCTTATTTCATGGAGAAAATGAGAGAGAATATTTCAGAAACTTGGCTAGTTTTGATCTCAGTGATATTGGTCACGGCCATATTTGCAAAAATAATTCTATTCAAGTTAGGGAAGGAAGGTAAAAGAAAATGCAGATTACCACCAGGAAGGAGAGGGTGGCCTTTGATTGGAGACAGCATCAATTGGTACAATGCTGTTGCTAGTTCTCATCCTCCTCAGTTTGTTGAAGAAATGGTGAAGAGGTATTTACTGCCAATTTGCCACTTCAACAAAAAGTGCTACATATTCTAGCTTTTGAAATAGTTGAGTTTGGTTGATTTGCAATTTAAGTTGCTAGTTAGATACGAATTTTAACAGGTTAATTTCTCAATTTTTAAGAGCTGATTAATCCAATCACAGACCCTACGAAAGGATAAGTTTAGAAGCAACTCTTTTGGTACTTTTAGTATTATTGTTTTCTAATGAAGACCTACATTAAATGTTACCACAGGTTACTGATATAAAACTCTGATAGGAAAGCAATACGAAAAATTTCTGTTATGTAAGCTTATTTCTGTATGAAAAATGCTCTGAAGAGGGTCATTCTTTAGAATTCACTTAGTTTGAAAACTAAGTTGTTCTTAAGGGAATACTTTGCAAAAAGCTAAAAATCCATTTGTGAAACCAATCTGACAGATGGAACCTTCATTTGGCACAGGTATGGTAAGATATTTTCATGCAGCCTATTTGGCAAATGGGCAGTGGTGTCAGCAGATCCAAGCTTCAACCGCTTTGTAATGCAGAACGAAGGAAGATTATTCATTTCCAGCTACCCAAAATCTTTCAGAGATTTGGTTGGAAAAAATGGTGTGATCACAGTGCAAGGAGAGCAACAAAGGAAGCTACATGGAATTGCCTCCAATATGATGCGTCTGGAGAAGCTTAAGTTCCACTTCTTGAATGATATCCAAAAGGTCATGGTCCAAACTTTGGGCAATTTTAACAACAACCAAGTCATTCTTCTCCAAGATGTTTGTAGGAAAGTAAGTAATTTCAACTGATAATGCATTTCTATATGTCAGGTTACCATAGTATTTACTGCATGTGGCTCATTTTCAATTCATATCTACATGATTTACTTCAGGTGGCTATACATTTAATGGTTAATCAACTATTGGGGGTTTCAAGTGAGTCTCAAGTCAATGAAATGGCTCAGTTGTTTTCTGACTTTGTTGATGGTTGTTTATCCATTCCAATCAACATCCCTGGATATGCATACCACACTGCTATGAAGGTACAACAATTAAATTTCTAAAGTCATACTTATATATATACATACAGACAGACAGAAAATACAGAGTTATATGATTTTTGAACTATGGCTTAAAGAGGAATATTATCATTCTCATTGTCACTTCCTTCAATGAGTGAACTCAAGAACATTAGTATTCAAATTTATCATTTCTCACCCTTCTTTCCTTTTATGATTGTTATTAGGCATTTGTCTAGTAATGAAATTGCATTTATAAAACACAATTCTAAGACTAATATGATTATATGAGATTGTCAAGTCATATGGTATTGAAATCTACATTGTTTGGATATCAGGCAAGGGAGAATATCATAAGCAAGATAAACAAGATCATTGAGGAACACAGACAAAAGGGTGCTCCAATGGAAGGCAGTGGTGTACTTGGAAGATTGCTAGAGGAAGAAAGCTTGCCAGATGATGCTGTTGCGGACTTCATTATCAATCTTCTCTTTGCCGGAAATGAAACAACAACCAAAACAATGCTCTTTGCAGTCTATTTCCTTACTCAATGTCCTAGAGCCATGAAGCAGTTGCTGGTATATATGGCACAACTAGTCTTGAAATTTTTTCCTGCATGTTTATTTGATACATGAAACTATCATTAGGTGATTTCTTGAGTTATACTTAAACTGAAGAAGAATTTGTTCAATAATTCTTACAAATTTTTTCCTTGAACAGGAAGAACATAGTTCACTGAGGAGTGATTCTGGAGATGAATTGCTCACATGGCAGGACTACAAAGCAATGTCATTCACTCAATGTGTAAGTGATTAGCTTTTCACTGTCTGACAAATTTAAATTCTACTTATTTAGAGTAAATTTAAATTTTTTTTGTATATTCAATAGTAGAAAATAGTGGGTTATTTAAGTTTTCCTGTTCTTGTCTTCACGAACAGGTCATTGATGAAACACTGAGACTTGGGGGCATTGCAATTTGGTTAATGAGAGAAGCAAAAGAAGACGTTCAATACCAAGGTACAAAATTTTGAGTATGTGTAAATATGATAAGCATAGTCTTACAATAGTTTTTCTGTTACATTTTACATTCATTGATATATATTCACACTTTATCATTCATCAGAAATTTCATTCTCTCAATGTCAATGATTCAATCTTAATGATAAAACAAAAGCAATCAATAATAGTCTGTCAAAACATTGATACAAGAGTATAACTCTTTTATATTGATAGTAAGAGACCAATTAGATTCTAAACCTTTCTTTTCTGATTTGGTTAATAACTTACCATTGATACATTCTAGTACTATTGCAGCCAATTTATCCAACACAAACTTCTCTTGTTTTGAGCAGATTTCATTATTCCCAAAGGGTGCTTTGTGGTTCCATTTCTTTCAGCAGTCCATTTAGATGAGAAAATATACAGTGGAGCTCTAGACTTCAATCCTTGGAGATGGATGGAACATGAAAATGAGGTTAGTTTCTCATACCATTTTGATGCATTCTTGATTTAATTAAGTACTCTATAGTTCTTTATTTTGTATTTTATTTTTTTCTAAATTTTTATGGTCTGAATGCAGGAAAAGAGAAACTGGAGAAGTAGTCCATTCTATGCACCATTTGGTGGAGGTGCCAGATTCTGTCCAGGAGCAGAGCTGGCACGCCTTCAAATTGCTCTTTTTCTTCATTACTTTGTTACTACATACAGGTATTGTGCCTTCTTATTCGAGATTTTACATCGAGGAAAGATAAGATGAATTTCTAATATATAAATGATTGTAAATCTCATTTTCTAAGTTAATTTTGTAAAGTTGAATTAGATATAAAGTTTACTTCTTAAACTCCTTCACTCACTAGACATATCTTTGTGGCCTAAAAGTTCGCAAATTTCACTTTTTGTCTAAGAATGAAGATCAAAATATACCTTCTAACACATCTTTTTACTACTGATAATGATTCTCACTTATAGTTAAAATAAAAATATTGTTAATTACTATTAGAATGTACCAAAAGGTCTATCTGTATTTACAAATCTGCTGCTAATCATTTGAAAAGTGTTAATAATACAGTTTTTTCATACTATCTTCATTCTTGAGTGAAAGAGAAATACTAGTAACATGTTTAGTAATTTATTTGTTAAGTATTACTTACTACACATGTCTCAGTTTTTTGGTAATTCTTCTCTTTCAAACTACCAGAATCTATTATTTTCAACCACTATATCAACTTTGTAGAATAATAATACAGAATGCGTTAAAAGACATTTAAGTGCTCATAATAATAATAATTTTTAGCTTAATCATAAATTAGCAAACTTAACCATAGCTGATTGATTGAATGTTTTCATCAACAGATGGACACAGATGAAGGAAGATAGGATGTCCTTCTTTCCCTCTGCTCGTTTGGTGAATGGTTTTGAAATCTGTCTAACAAGAAGACAGGATGAGACAGATTAAAAGATGCACAAAGTTCACCTCAAAATCAACCCTAGTTCTTCACTAATTTTCAGTAATTGTTTTCTCTGGCTATTGTTTTTGCTGAGTTCTATCTCAGTTCGCCAACATACAGTATGTTTCAGAGTTCAAATTCTGCAGTCACTTGCCATGTATAAAATATGAATGTAAAATTATATTTTTATATTGTAACATGTACATTACTCCTAAAAGGTTGTATAGCATACACCAATTCAGTTTATGGGTGTTTTTTTTTCCTTTTTCCAAAGTCCAATGTTCATTACTTTTTGTGCAATCAAAAAGTACCTTTATTATTTTTTTAATGAGTAGATTATTACTTTAGTATGGATGAAATTAATAAGTATCAAATAAATTTTTGAAATTGAAGTCCGTTAATTATATTAGTCTTTCTCATTAATCTATAATGTAGTAGGTTACAACATTTAATGATAATAATAATAATAATAAATTGAGGTGGAACAATGGATTAAAACTTTTGTTTAGAATTAAGATACACAAAAACGGGAATTGTTCACGGACCTATCTTATGTGGTTCTAAGGTGAATGGTAGTTTGCAAGTTACTAATATTCACTTAGAGAATAAAGTTTATCTTACGCTTAGTTTGGGAGTTTTGCTTATAGAAGAATGACTTGAGTTGAAGTATTAGAAATATATGTTATTTAAATTTTCATCAATTTGACATGGTATTAAGGATGCAGATGATATTCCTCTTGAAAATATTTTTTGGACACTAGGTAAGGTTGGTTGTATTAATATTTATAATGATTGTTGGTGGTGACATTTACATATCTAAATTGGTTAGAATTTCTTATTTTGATGTAATAAAGTTATACTCCGTTGTTACTTTGACCTAGACAAAACTTTCCTTCTCTTGTTGTCAATTTATGTGATTTTTCTTCTTTAATGGTTAATGAGGATGAGGATGTACCTAATTGGATTCTAAATTATACGGTGTGTTTTCTCAAAAAGTTACAAAAAGTTTTACTCTTCTGGTATGGGAGTGTGGATTCGGGAAATCTGATTTGGTTAGATGAGAAGCCAAGAGCTAAAACTTTGGTTCTTTAGAAGTTGTTGTACGTTTGTTTACCTATTGATTTGGAAGTTCAATAAAAAAAGGTGGTTGTATGCTTTATGTGTTCTTTGTGTGGTAATAATGTTGAATTTTTCTCTTATATGTTCTTTCATTGTTCTATTATCATATGGTTATGGACACGGCTAAAAGGAAGCTTTTCAAGATTTGTAGTTTTCTTATTTGGATTTGGTTGTTTAGTTTATCAAGTCATTTTGTAGTCCTTTGTTTAAAGTGATTAAAGTGGTTGTTATTACTCCAATTATTTGGATGATTTGTAGGATGAGAAATCATAGTAGATTTCAAAATCCAATTGCAATTCCTTCTGCTATTTCTTTTTTCAAATTAAGGTGTTAGTGTGCTAGAAATAAATCTAAGAGGCATATATGAGTAATATTGTCTCGGGTAGGGATGACAACGGGTCGGGTCGGGCACAGATAGTGCCTACCCGCAACCCGACCCGACAAAAAAAAATTCACCCGCTACCCACACGGATACCTGCTTAAAAAATACCCGTGGATATTTTAAAACCCGCGGATATCCATGGATACCCGCGGATACACGCAAATATTTAAAAAAATATATTTTTATAAAATGTTATAATAAAACTTAAATAAAATTACAAAAAATATATAAAATATAATATATATTAAATTAAATATAAATTTAATTTTAATTTTAATTATATTTAACCTTATAAAATATAAATTAATGTTAATTTTAATTAAATTTAACTTAATAAAATATAAATTAAATTTTTATTTTTATTTTTTGCGGGTAGCGGATATCCGCGGGTACGGATAGTATAATACCCGCACCCGACCCGTTTATAAGCGGGTATTAAAAAACACGCTACCCGCAACCCGCGGATAATAAATATCCGCAGGTACCAACTATCCGTCGTGAGTTTTATGTGCGGATATCCGCGGGCGCGGATTTTTTTGCCATCCCTAGTCTCGGCTTGATGCTAAAATTTTTCAATATTGAAACTAAGGTAGGTGATTTTATTTATGGAAGTAATATGACAAGTTTCATCTACAAATTAGTTTAAGGTGAATACTAATGATTGATGTAAGGGTTGTGATGGTTTAACTTCATGTACTCATATTTGTAGAGGAAGTCAAAGTGAATAGGTGGGTAGTTTTTTAGTTTTTTTTAGAGCTGTCAAAACGGGTAACCCGACCCGATCCACCACGGGTTGGCCACTTAGTGAGCCAACCCAACCCGGCTCATTTATTAGCGAGCCAAGAAAATTTGAACCCGACCCGACCCACCACGGGTTGGTGGGTTAAACGGGTTGGCTCATTGGCTCACTTAATTAACTTTTTTTTCACCCTCTTCTTCTCAGTTTCTTATAACATGTTACTTTGATCTATCAAATTGAAACAGTAATAATTGGACCAATTGATATAAAAGAAAATGAAACAAAAGAAATATATTGTTATATATATATTCTAAGCTATCAAGCATAAAATTTTGCCAATTTAGTTTAATGAGACATACACAACTGTTTGACCAAGAAAATACATATAGCCGTTAACAAAAATATATAGCACAAGATACAACTCTCATGCTTGTAGATAGGTCTAAAAACAAGATAAAACAAATGATATATTCCTGAATTATCCATCTATTAAATTGGAGTCCTGAATGGATAAATCCACAATATTATGCTCTCTTAAAGCATCTTCTTTTTTATCTCCATCTATAATATTATCCAATATATAATCTTAGGGTTTTATTTCTAGAAGGGAACTTTTGGAAATACAGGAGCGCGAAAGACTTTATTTCTAAGTAAAGGTTGTGCATTTTGAATAATTAATTTAATTAATTTGATTTCAATAAAAAAAATAGGATTTGAATAATTAATTTAATTAAAAAAAATAGGTGGGTTGGTGAGCCAACCCGACCCACCACGGGTTCAACCCGTGTGAGCCGGGTTCTTAGTGAGCCGGGTCAAAATTGGCTAGCATGAAAAAGTTTGCATTTTTTTCCCACCCAACCCGGCTCAAACCCGTGGTGAGCCGGGTTGGCTCACAGGTTTCAACCCATTTTGACGACACTAGTTTTTTTTAGGAATACAAACTTCTGTTTATAGAACTACGTCAAGATCTAGAAAATAGTATTTTATAAGTGGTAGTGAGTTAAAAATAATAAGACTCTATTATTTTAATATTAAAAGGTTTTAATATAAAAGGAATTGTTATAAATGAGTTTTATTATTTTAAAACACATTTGTTATGAGAAAAGAAAGGATGAAAAATGTGTATCTTATTCAATGATAAAGAGAGAGTACAATTCATATATATAGTTGTTTAAAATAATATAAAAACAAAATATAAATATAAAAACAGAATACAAATATATGAACATAAATGCATAGATATGAACGGAAAATAAATTAAATCCAATAACATCATCCCTTTAGACCCCACTTTTCTAAAATCCTTTGCCTTCTCTCCAAGGGTTCTTATACCATGTTCATCTGTTTGAAGATCAGAGACCACTTGTGTGATTCTTGCGGTGAGATCTTCAAGTATGCCCAATCAATTTCTCAAATAGAGTAAGTCAGTTTTTTATCATTTTCTCTAAGTTTCACGTTCTTCAATGCGTGTGAAGTTTCTCTTGATCGCATGTATCTTAGGTTCTCTATTGATCAGTGATTCTAATGTATACCTTGATCATGTTTTCGAGGCCTGTAGATGTTGTTTGATCTCTTTGAGAGGAGGGAGCAAAGTAAAGTTCTCTAGAGTTAGCCGGAGTTTCTAAGAGGTAAGGGAAGCTAATTTCGTTTTTCATATATGTAGTAGGAAGTTTGGAATCTGTTATTGATGTGTTTAATGTGGTTCATGATAAATTGGATATGATAAATTGGGTGAATAAGTGATTGTTGTACTTTATGATGTGTGCTTGCGTTTATATGTATGTATGTATATTGTGTGGGTACATGTATATTGAAATTGGTATGGTAGTAAATGCAAAACTTTATTGGAGATGAATGAAGAGAAATGGTTGAGTTACTACTTTGTGGTTTAAATTGATGGGTGTTGATATGTCAAATTTTGAAATAATTAGTTTAAAGAGAAATCTGCAGTTTGGTAAAGGGTCTAGTATAATTGGTTTAAGTTTTAAAATAGTTATATTATGAATTTAGATCGAGAAAGAGCACTTGAGTTCATTTTTCTACTGCTCTAGAGTGGATTGGGGGTTTTGATAAGTGAGTTTTTGAGAGAATAGTGATTTAAGAAAAGCATAAGTATGAGGAATATTTTGAAGTCATTTAGGACTTGTTGAGACTTTAAACCAGTAAAATTTTGTTGTATTATGTAGTAGAGGGTTGTGAGGGTGTATTTTTGCATGGTTTTGGTCCAAATGAGGGGTTTTGGGTAGTGATTTCTAAGGGAGTGATTCTGAGTTGAATTGGAGAGTTTAGGGTATGTTATCAAGTCATTTAAAACTAGTTTATGCAGCTTGTGCAGTGGATTGAATGTTAAAAGAGGAAGAAATGTGTTTTGGTAGCTTAAAGAGCTTAATTTAGGTTTGGGGTGGTAAATTTGAGTTACAACAATGTTTTTATAGTTTTCTTAAGGTCTAGAGGGTCTTAAGAGATTTTATAAGTTGTGGGGAAAATATTTTAAAAAGGGTAAATTTCTGCTGATAGCGGTGAGCGCCCAAACCAGGCGTTGAGCGCCACCATTCTAGGGGCACCAACGTTGAACGCCACCATTCGAGTGGCTCTGGTGTTGAAGGGTAGCTTTTGGGTGTTGAGCGCTACCGTACCACTTTTGGTTTCTGTTTCAGGTGTTAGAAATACCAAATTGGGGATTTCAGGTATCCGTTTTGGATGTTCTTTAGGTCGTTGTGGGGGTTTTAGAACCTTCCAGAGTTGTTGGTGAGGGTTTCAAAGTTGCTTTCTCTGCCTAAGTGGGAGTATCATGTTCCTATGAAGAAAACTGTTATTGTGTGATTTCTAATGACCTGTATGGGTGTTTCTATTATTTAATGTATGATGAGTGATGTTATATGTTGGTATTCAATGTGAAGTGTATGGACATATGTATGATTTCAAATGGTTTTCAAGGTTGAAAAAGAGAATTCCAAGGAAGAATATCTTATTAGGGGTTTCATGTGTATAAATAGTATAAATTGTAAGAAGTCGATATGGGATTATCCTAGCACTCTGATGATCATTCATGCTCAATTAGAGAGTGATGAGTCATGTCGTGAGAAAAGTAGGAGGTCCTAGCCTGAGGCCTTTCTTCATGGTGGCAAAGGATGTTTTAAGGACTAACCTTATGTGGCAGCTTTGAGTGGGTCAATTATTCCACCACACAAGTGCAGAACCTTCCATGGCTTGACATTTATACTATATTGTAAAGGGTTTGGCCAAGTCCAAGTCAATGGGGTGAAAGGGAAAGATGTTTTGATATGTGTGAATGGTGGAAGATGTTCTACTAATTATGTGATTGAAAGTGTATGTTGAATTTTATTTTTCTATGTTAAACTGTTTTATCGTTAGTCTACCATTACTTTTGCTTTTGTTTTGTATGAGTGTTTTCTCTTTTGCGATGATCACTTTAATGAGTGTGAACTCAAGGAGAACATCTTTCCAATTGTCTCACCATAGGGGTTGGTGGTGGGACAACAGTATAGATAGTTTCTTTTATTTTTAAGGCGTAGATTTTTTTTCTCTTGAAATTTTAAGTTTATTGGAAATTATCTTCTTTATAACTCTTATTCCAATAATTTTATATTACTAAAATAAGATGTTACAAACTACATAATAAAATATAATTTCATTCCTAAATTTATTGGTTTTAATATCGCTTGTTCGGATTAAAGTTTTTATTTTAGTTATTTAAATTTTTTTATAGATTAAATAAATTCTTTCATCAGTTTTTTTATATTAACGATGCTAATTTTAGTTAACATACTATATTATTATTATTTTTCAAGGTATTCTTATTCTATTACGTCTCACCAAATTTAGGAGATGACATGAAAGAAAAACTAATTGTTCCAACAAAAATGTTTTAAGATATGAAAATTGAAACGTTTAAAATTTATCGATGAAGTAACTATAATTTTATTTATTTCCTTGGTTTAAGTATCTTTTATTAGGGATGTAAAGTAAACTTATAAACTTATTTATTTCTCTTATAGTCAATAAATATGTAATTTATATTTGGTATTTTTAACGACGGATATACTCTTATCCATCAAATATATATAAATAGTTCTTTTAAAAATAAAAAATATATTATTATCAATAATGTAATATGGAAAACATTTTTTTTCTTTTATATTTATACCCAATTTAAAATAAAATAAAACATTATTCATAGTATCTCCAATTAATATAAACATGTCGTCAATAAAGACAAGTTTATTTTTCATGCCAGTCTTTTTAAACACTTTCCCTGTTTGTCAATTCCAATTTTACCAAAAAATAAAATAAAATTCAATTAATCATTTCATTCACACTATTTATCCGTTTACCCCCACAAATTAAAACAATAAACCGCATTGTTTTTGTAGGTTTTAGTGAAATAAAAGTAGAATAGAAGATTTATGTTCGGGAAGGGTCATCTTCCTCTTTGAGTGTCTCTCGCACGCACACACGCAGCGAAGGAATCAAATCCAATTTCAGACTCTCGGCGTTCTCTTCTCCATCACTTCCCACTATCAAAGACAATTTTGCAGAGTAAAAAGCGATGGCTGGAAGAGAAGTTAGAGAATACACAAATCTCAGCGACCCCAAAGGTATCCCATGCTTAATTTTTTTTTTTTGAACTTTTCAATTTGTTATTCTTGTTTAAAGTTTTGATTTTTCTTGGGTTTTAATTACTGGGTTTGTGTTAATTTCGCAGATAAGAAATGGGGTAAGGGAAAAGATAGGATTGACGATGAGGATATTACTTTCCAACGAATGGTTGCAAAGGTTAGCGCATTGATTCACCCTCCGTTATATTATGTGTGTGTGGATATTAATGAAATATGTAAATTGGTTCTCTTTTGCATGTGCTGTTGAAGCTAATCTAATGTCTGATTCTTTTTGTAAGAAACCCTTATGGTTAAGGGCCTTTTCTTTTTAATTTTTCGTGATATTTTGGAATTGGTTTTCATGTATTTGTGATATGCCTAAAAATCTATTCATGAAACCATTCTATGATTTCGATTGTTCTGTAATTGTTGTATGGGCATTAGGATAGTAACTTTGGAATAAGCCTTGTAGCTGTGTTGCATGATATGGTTCCGATATGGTGTTACTAGCATTGGTATGGTATCAGTTCGAGGAATTGAAAAAATTCTACAACATTGGTACGGATATGTGATGAGATGGTATCATTTATTTAGAGAAACATGAAAGTATAAGACAAACGTATTAAAATGATTATGTAAATGCAATTTTCATAATGTTCGGACAGAAGTATTTTGAAAAATTAAACTGAAAAAGTTTTGAATGAAGTAGCTGTTTGCTTCATTGCATGAAACTTGGTGTTATGTATGGACTTATTTATTCTTGAGCGATGAATCAGGTATTTAGTATGCCTTTGTTTGTGTTTTCTTTAACTTCACTGACCTTGATCAGGGAAAGTAGCTAATCAGAATTTTGTAATTTTCCTGTGTTGGTTTTCTCTTTTGGCCATGTGCTGCCTGCCTATGCTTTTGTTTTTTCAATTTTCAAGCATTATTTTTGTGCAATTTGAGGGATTTTGCTGATAACATGCCCCGGCAGGGATCTTGGGTTCCTGTATTGGGTGGCTGATTCAAGCAGATGCAAGAGGTTGCTGGGGAGCGTGGAGGTTACCTTCATGGTCGAGGCGGTACTATTCACTTCCTCTTACTTCTGTGTGTCTGTTTGTTGTTTGTGCTTCTGCTTCACCTGCTTTTTTAGTTTCTTTCTTCCCGTTTTTTAAATTTTAAGTATGCAGCCTTGGACAGTGATGATCTACTTTATCTCAAGGAGCAAATGGAAGCTGAGGAGGATGCAGAGCGCCTCCTTCGCCGAACTGAGAAAAGGGCATTTGCTGCATTTAAGATATCCTTTTGTGGTGATTGCAATACATAACAATCCATGTTTCCATTTTCATGTTGAGTTGATTTGATATTGATTTTTCATACCCTATGACTACAAATTTCTTGTTTTATTTTTGCATGTATTTTAGCGTATGACCAGAGTCATCTTATTTTCATAATTGCACTTGAAAACTGTGAATCAATATATTCTTAACTAGATCTGACTGTGAACTGATAATGGGAGATGCTCAAGGTTTTGTGGTGGGTTGAACCAAGATTTTGAACAAACTACATAGTATGATAATATATATAAGGTGTAACATATATATGCTTAAGTGAAAATATAAGAATGTGTGTGTGTGTATTATGGTACAAGTAGTTTATAACAAATCAACTACTACAAAGTTACGATAAATCACTGTTACTCGATATAAGTATTTAAATGTGCTATAACAAACAGATTTCTATGAATACAATTATTCTCACAATGCATGGTGTTTATCGGTATGTAGTTTTATGCTGACATATGGGGCCCTGACTTAGTACTTTTAAGGGTTGACTCCTGACTTAGTGCTTCGATGGTGCATTAATTTTATTGCACAGGGTTTGAATCCCTTTCTGCATGATTTTGGCTGTGCTCAACTTAGCTTGCATTGGTTCGGCTGGTCAAACCCTGACTGACTGGTACCCCGGTTAGTTCAGTTCACTTGGAGTTTAGCATGTTCAAGGCTGGCTTTTAATGTTATTTAGCATTGATTGGACTGTTCATTAGTGCACGGTCAATTCAATCAAACTAGCCATTCTGGTCCAGTTTTAGAAACTATGCATTGGATCTTACGTCATACATTTAAGATGTTGACTGCTATGCAAGTGCTTTGATGAAGAAGATATGTAGGAGTAGGGTTGATCCTTAAGCATGACAAAAATACATATTTCAAGCTTTATGATTGTAATACAGTTTTTAGTCTAGAAATTTTATTCAATGAATTTTAAACAGGTGTTACATATTTTAATATAGTTGTCTGATCCTAGTAACTTCTGCTGAATTGATATATACAAAATGCAACCTAGGCTCTCTTTACATATTCATTTGTCCTCTTTCACTGTTTGTGAAACCTATATTATATGATACTCGTAACGTGTTTCTGATAAAGCTGCTTGTTAAGTTGTATGTATTACCTTGTTTTCCCTTCACCAACAAATACAGAGCTGCAAGTTTAGCCGATTCAACACCTGCATCTGTACCATTGGCATTTCGCGTTGAGCCAAAGCCAAAGAGTGGTATTAGGTAGATCTTCCCAATCTTTCTTGTCCCTCCATGCATTTCCTTGTCTTTTCCTAGCTTCAGTGATTCTCAAAGTATTTATGAGCTTTTGTGATATAGGCAGCAAGATTTGCTGAAAAAAGTTGTCGAGATTAAACCTAAGAGGCCAAGATCTGATGGCAACCAGCCAACCCCATCTTCTCAAAATGCCCCTGTCACAACATGTAAGCCTGATCATGATCCTTCAAAAGAGAAGCCATCTTTGTCAGGACCAAAGAAAGTGGAGGAACAATCTTTATCTGCATCAAAGAAAGCTGAGGAGCATGCTCCTTTGGGGTCACAGGAAACCGAAGCTAAGACTAGGATTGAAAACTCTGGTGGGGGATTACTGGGCCTGGCATACGATAGTTCTGATGATGAATGATTGGTAATTGCAGTTCGCTGGCAGATTACTTCTTTCCATCATTGTCTCTGTAGGTTTTAGTGTTAGTACAGAATGCTTGATTTGTTTAGAGAAAGTATTGAATTGTAGTCGAGGCATAAAAAGTTTAGTCTTTTGAAGGTTGGAAAAGAAAATGATGTACTAACTATATCTATTCAAGTATGTGAGATACAATTTTGTATGTGAATTCATCTCATCTCATCTGAAGTGTGATGGTGGTCCTTGAGGAATTACTTGTTTATAACCATGCATTATGGATGTTGCTTGTTGTAGCATGGATTCGATTTTTATCAAGAAATTAAGTAAAAATATTTAGTGAAGAATAATTTTAACTTTCATTGAAATTAAAACTTTTCTGTAAACATGACATATGAGAAACTTAGTATGAATTCATGAATAAGGACTTTTCTACAAACATATACATCAGTAACTTTATATGAACATGGTGGAAAAAAAATTGCTACAATAATATGAATGTTGTATTATTAATATTAAGGAGAAAGATGTGAAAGCAAATGTTATAAATTTGACTCGTTGAAACATGGATAATTGATGCAAGTTATCCATGTTATACACTAAAAATTGACAAGGTTGGATAAATAAAATCTGTTGTGTAAAGAAATTTGGTGAAGAATAATTTTAACTTTCATATAAATTAAAATTATGTATCAACACATGACAGATGAGTGATTACGTTCTTTGATTTTTCTTTATTGTAAAATAATTGACGTCCTTTTATATTTTAGTCATTGATTACAAAAGGAGAGCTATTAATATACTTAAACTAATTATTTAATACTATTCAAAATATTGAAGAGAATAAATATATATTAATAATCAAGTTTATTCGAATATCAAATATTAAAATAATAAAAATGTATTGTTAAAAAAATATAAAATAAAATCACAAAACGGATTCAAGCTATAAAAGGTTTGCTTACAGTTTATGTTCAACTACATAAAACTTGTTGTTCTAATGTATTTTAATTAAAAAAAAAACTGTCTAATTTTCTTATGTTGAAATCTGAATTTATCCTTATTGTGTTAATTCATTTGAATCAGGCATGGAATATATTTTTATGCTCTTTTGGTGTTTTGATTATTTTAACATCTTGAGTAATAGAAGTAGTATATAGTTGCAGACATTTTCAACTCTATGTTGAAACTTTAGGCAAGAAAAATTACATCTTTTAAAATTGTATTTCACCAAAATACTGAAACTATTAGAGAGAAGAATCAAACACAGATACCCTCACAATTTATAATTAGTCTTTTATACAATTGCATATTAATCTTACTTTATATCATTTTTGGTAGAAATAAATCATCAAGGGGTGGTGGCGCAGTTGGCTAGCGCGTAGGTCTCATAGCTTCTGAGTTATCCTGAGGTCGAGAGTTCGAGCCTCTCTCACCCCATCTTCTTTTTTTTACAATTTTTATATATTTTAAATATTTGATGTTGACAAAACTTTTGTATATTTAAAAAATATTTTAACACTTAAAATATATATTTAGTGAAGATCCATCGGTACAGAAAACTTTGATGATATTTTTCAGAATGATACCTTTTATCGGAAAGGCAAGAAAATTGATGAGGAAAGTGAGAAAAATAACTTTGAGATGCAAGGAAAGAAAATGCATGAAGAAAGGAAAACATTTCTTAAATTAAATGCATAGTTGGGAGGAAGTAATGTTTAGCAAGTTTAGTTACGATTGTGAGAGTTTGGTTTGCAAGAAAAGTTAGTTTTGAAGGTGGGGATGATAGCGATGGATTCAGTCAAATATTTCATTCTAAAGGACTTCAATGCAATTAATGTTTCCTATTTGTTTTGTCAACTCAGCTCTTTAATGTCTTTCTTCTTATAGATTCACCTAGTCTTCACTGACATGATAGGTTAAGCTGCTGTTTTTTTAATTAATTTTGTTATATACACGGAAATATAACTTATAAAATATAGAAATAGCTGTTTTGAAGTAAATTTTGTCATGCCTTAAAATAGTCTTTATAAGTTCTTAATAATATAAATTATGATTTAAAAGAAAATAAAATAAATAATTTTCCATGTTAACGTTAGAAATAATTAGAGTATCTCATAAGAAGATAATGGAAATTTATTACCTATAATTTTTTTTTCTATCAAAATCTTAGTTAATTAATAAAGATGTTTAACTTTTTAAAAGGGACATTTAATTATTTTATTAAAAGTATTTCTATTTTTTTTGTCTTCTTTTAAAATTTTTATTTCATTATTCATTTGTATGACGATCACATAATACTATAGGAGTCTTGGTAAAGAGTGCTATAATCATATTTAATTAGAATTTTAAATAATATAAGTTCGTCTTTTGTTCTTCTTTTAAGTCTTTAAATGAAATATGTTTTATGTGGGGATAGTTGGAAATGCATTGAGGTTTAATGCTTAAAATGAATCTTTATTCTCTTAATATTCATAGAGTATGATTAAATCGTTGATTTGAGTTTTCTATATATTGATATTTCATCTTGTGTGAGTAGAAGCCTTCAGAGACAATAGAGCTCTTTGATAATGTCTCACAATCCAAGTAAGTGAAGTTAGAGAATTATAATTTATAGAATTGTGTTTAGTTTAGAATAGAATAAATTTGATTAAATGTTAATTTGGTATTCTAAATCTAGAAATGTGTGTTAAGAATCCTTTTTTTAGTTTTTGAGAAGCTTGAATTGTGAAATGATTTAACATGAGTTATATGAGTATCAAATTGATTGATCAATACTATGTTTAGAGTCAAATTTTGTCTTAATGTTTGAAAAGAGTACAAATAACTCAAACAGGCAAACAAATCATTTTGATATGCATTCTTAAACTCTGCATTTATGATATAACGTTGGATGAAATCTTTAAAACGTTAGGCGCCAGTAGAAAAAAATGAATAACAGAGAACTTTGATGGTCTATAGCATTGGACATCAGCTAAGGACCGTTGAACGCTGTCTAAATGTATGATGTATTAATGGTATGAGTGAGTGATATTAAAAGGCTTTAGATTATATATATGTGATGGGTGGTTTAATATGAGAAACATGAGTTTTGAATTGGATGGATGATGAGAGTTCTACACTACTCCTTTTCTTTTCACCACCATCACAAAATACTCATGCAAAGATTCTTCACCCCCACGGTCTTTCCGATTGGATTTGTTCTCTTTTGTGTCTTTGAAAGGTTAGTTTTTTATAATATACAAGTGAGTATAAATTTTATCTTAAAATTTTTTCTATAAAGATTGAAATGCTACAATTTTTATTAGAAAGAGTTACACCCTATGAATTATGTTTATCATGATTATTAATTTGAATAAAAAATACAAATTATCTTTAATTAATTTTATAGTTTCTTCTATGTATTATACCTTGTTCTATAGTGTTTCTTTGCTTTACTATTTGTTGTATTGGAATGTTAAAATTCAAGCATTTTAGCAAAATATACTTTGATAAATGTTAAATGTGTATTAAATCAAATAATACTTATATTATGAGATAACTACCTTTTCTTATTGAACACTAATGTTTTAATCCATGTTTGAAGATTGATGCTCTTGTTTATTTCTCATTTCCTGATTTCACAGTTTTAATCAGGCACACCTTCGATTGAGTTATATACTGTGTTTGATGTTAGGAAAATACATTTTCATGATGAAATATTGATAGAAGTAAATCAACTAAAAATTAATACATATTTCAACTAAAATATTATATATTTTTGTTACATTTGAATTGAGAACAAGTAATATTTAGTAATGCTGTCAAGATGGGTTGTAACCCGTGAGCCAACCCGGCTCACCACGGATTTGAGTCGGGTTGGGTTTGAAAAAAATGTAATCTTTTATGTGGATTAGTTTTCAACCCGACTCACCTGGATTGAACCCGTGGTGAGTTTGGTTGGCTCACCAACCCACCTAATTTAATTTAATTATTTATTATTTTGTGTTTCAATATTATTAGTTAACATTTTTTATTATATTATACATGGGATAAGAAAAAAAAGATGTTTCAAGAGAGAGAAATATTATAGATTTATCTATTAAGACTCTAATATTATAGATGGATAAATGATACAAAAATTATCAATATTAAACACTTATTTGTTCGCCTTTTGTGCTTGTTTTTGGATTAGGTTTGGATTATATGATATATTTTTTTATTATTTTGAATTGTCTTTGAAGTTTAACATCATTTTAGAGTGAAATTTATTTATATTTGAATTAAAAAAATTATAATTTTTTTTATTTAAAAAAAAAACTTATAATTAAGCGATCCAGTAAGTCAACCCGTTTAACTCATCGACTCGTGGTGGATCGAGTCGAGTTCGAATTTTTTCAACTTACTAATAATTGAGCCGAGTTGAGTTAGCTCACTAAATAATCAATCCGTGATGGATGGAGCTAGGTCAAGCCGGGTTATCTGTTTTCACAGGTTGTACAATTATGAGTCGTTTTAGCCAAACTGGACCATAGAGTGTGATAAAGTTTTGAAGTTTGGTCATTCTAATAATTGCTTTTGGTGACTTCTTTTTATATACAAGTTTTTAGATCCCATCTTACATAACAATTTTGAAAATGAGTGCATATGCTTCGTTCGCATAACACAAAACGAGTATTTCATTGTTCTCAATGGAAGAAAACAAAACAGACAGAAAATAAGACATTAGTGTGCGACAACACCTTTCTTTTGGGACCCTACTATTTTTGACAAAACAATGTTATTAAACTCGATTTATATTCCTATATCTCTATGATCATTAGTGTTTGGTAAAAAATTAAAAAAATCTGAATTGAAAATTAAAAATTGAATTGAAAATTAAAAACTGAATTGAGCTAAATTAAATCACTTAAATATAATGTGTATCTTGAAAGCTATTTTATAAGTTAATTGTATTATACTCAAAATGTTATAAAAAGTTGTGTTTTATAAAATGTATCCGGGAGATTTGCACAATATAACGGTAGATAAGTCAACCATTTTTACAATACAAAATATATATTTATATTTATCAAATTATTATAACAAAATTATATGTTGTTGTATTTAACAATTAAATTATATAATTTATTTATAAATAAGATGAAAAATTGTAATCATGAATATAATATTTAGGTATCTTTGTTTTTTGTTTCGTTGTAGTATGTCAAGTTAGTCCTCCTTTTTAAAAAAAAAGTTTCAATTTTGTCCACACATGGTATAATTTGCCTTAATCAAGTCCAATTGTATTGACGGTGTTTAAATAGATAACATTGACTTATTTTTGAAGTTGTGCTGTGTATATTTTGCTGTCATGACATTTTCTTGAAATATTGGTTGTGATGTGTAAGCTAATTAAAGGGTGACGTGGATTTAAGGTTTACAACTGGGAAAGAAACTTAATGTTAATAGAATGAGAGTTCCTCCCTCCACCACCACCAACAGCTCCCTGCATCACCCCATACCTAATTTGCCCTTGTTATAAAACGGATGTCAACATCCGTTTCACCTTCAATGGATGTTGACATCCGTGAACGGAGGTTAACATCCGTTTACATATTTTATATTTTAATTTATTATTTTTATTTAAAAAAAAACTTCAACGGACGTGCCACATCTGTTTAATAGATTTTTAAAAAATATTTTATTTATTATTTAAATAATATAATATAAATTAAATTAATAATAATTATTTTATTAAATAAAATAAAATTAATTTATAAATAATTAAGTAATAATTTTAAAAAAATTAAATAATATTTATATATTAATTTAAAATATAAAAAACTAAAAACTAAAAACTAAAAAAAAAAACTAATTCAACGGTCGCCACATCCGTTTAGTAGATTTATAACAAAAATTTTAATTATTATTTAAATAATAATACATAAATTAAATTAATAATTATTATTTTATTAAATAAAATAAAATATAATAATTTTAAAATAATTAAATAATATTTTTATATTAATTTAAAATATAAAAAATTAAAAAACTAAAAATTAAAAAAAAAAAATCAACAGATGTCGCCACATCCGTTAACGGATGTGGCACATCCGTTTAATACATTTATAAAAAATATTTTAATTATTATTTAAATAATAAT